>JADMNL010000026.1:13307500-13510000 GCA_016271365.2 Neoceratodus forsteri
TCAGTTGTCTGTGCTTGGTCACTTGTCCAGTCTTCGATCGCTGAACATGATTCACGCTCTCTCGGAACAGAGTAAACGCATTTGCCAATGCCATGTCCCACAAAAACCAGAAAAGGTATATCCACCACTTCTTTGACTTTCTGGCGCATGGGTACTGCCCCCGATGCTGGTCAGTGACGTCCACGCCGTTCATATGCATGTTATACTGCTGCAGTACGTCCGGACATGCAATCGATACAACAGTGCCATCTCTGTCTTCTGGGCACAGATGTTGCTGGTGAAGTAGGGTCATGGTTTGTTGAGAGCAAGAAAATAGGATGTTGTCTTTCCATGCTGTGGTGACAAGGGGGCTGTTCTATCGTTGTTCATAATAACCATGAGCTTTTTTCTTCACTGATAATTTGTTAAGTTCCGAAGGCCATCCAATCCTGTTGGTCCGCATTGTTCCACATCGGTACAAGCCAACGTTCAACAGTTCTTGTGCCAGGTGAACCAAAGTAAAGTAATTGTCAAAATATACATGGTGCCTTTTGCCACGAAGATCCTTAGTCAGGTCTTTCACAACCCTCTCTGCAAGGCCCACTTCCAGAGCACCAGCAACCTTTCCTGTGTACACTTGTATATCCAACACATAACCGTTATGAGGATCTGCAAGGACCCATACTTTTATCCCATAGCGTTGCAGCTTGCATCGCATGTACTGCTTGAAGGACAGTCATCCTCTAAAGCCCACCACTGCCTCATCAACTGTCACTTCCCGTTGTAGGCTGTACTCCGTCTTGCATACCTTGATAACATGGTTGATAATTGGTTGCATGTGATATTGCTTATCATGCTCTTGCGATCCTCTTGGTGGATTTAGCATGCTGTCACTGGCGGCAGATACTGCATAATCTTCTTATAATGCTCACGGGTCGTTAGCTTTGAAATTGGTAAATGTCCACAGAGACGGTGCTTTCCCCAGTACATGCAGTAGTGTGGCACCTTTATACCTGACATGGACAGTCGCATTCCATGTAAAGCTTTTATGTCGCCACGCAGTTACCGGAGTCCATCGATGGTCAGCTTTGTTTGCTTCTGCCTGTTTATGGGCACTGTACCAGTTTGTCTCCTTGGCAATCAGGTCATAGGGAATTGATGGGAATGTCAGGTTCATAAAATCCATGGGAGTCTTCTCTGCACTCATCAGTGTGGTGGGACCCAGAGGCTCCTTGAAATCCTCAACATGGACCTGCTGTAAGTAACTTGTCCAGCCATTATTTTGACCCGCATCCAGATGTATCGAAAGTTGCTAAGGTTGTTCTGCATCAACTTCACGTTGTTCATCATAATCATCAACTTCAATTTGGGTACTCACACGCTGCAGTGTAGCCAAAGGAAGATCATCTTCGCTGTCCACGTCGTTTCTCTGCTGACGTAGCTTGGCCAGTGGCACATCATCCTCATCGTTCTCCGTGGAGTGCCTCTTCTGCCGCAGCACAGCCAGGGGTAGATCGTCGTCACTGAAATCACTGTCACTATCTGGTGTAAACAAAGGTATCATACGCACCAAGTCCACCTCGATGTCGGAATCATCAAAACCTTGAAATTCATCCTCCTCATTGTCACTGGCACCATCGAACAGGTCTAGCAGGTCATTTTTGTAGACATTTGCCATATTTCCGGTGATCTTTGGTGTTGTGGTCTCTCGCAGGACGGCTGTCTCTCTCTCTCTCTTGATTTTGGTGTAGTCTCCCAATCTCAGAGAGGTTTCCCGATCTCAGAGCGGTCTCAGTCTCTCGACTGTCTGCAATACAAAAAAACAACCATATCTTTGCACTGCAGACACAAATCATCTAGGCCACCACCTTCAAAAACTAAACAAGCAGTATAACCTGTATTCACACACATCACAACGACATATGCCTAAGCCTACCAAAAATCACAAATGTACAGAAATACCCTACACCTTAAAGCTGGCACCATAACGGAAAACTTTTTATTTTTTTTTATTTTTATTAAAATCTGTAATCAGTCCCTTCTCCTAAGCCTTAGAGAGTGCGGCCCTTTTGTTTGAGTGCATAGATTACATCCATAGCTGTAACAGTCTTTCTCTTGGTGTGCTTGGTGTAGGTGATGGCGTTCCAGATCACATTTTCCAGGAACACTTTGAGAACACTGCAGGTCTCTTTATAGATCAGCCGTAAAATGCGCTTCATCCAGCACGACAAGCCAGACGGCAGATAACTGGCTTTGTGATGCCCCTCCCCCCCACTCCCCAATGCCAGCAACAACACAAAATGGCATTCTGTTTATATCACATCACTTTTGTAAACAACCAGCCGCAGGTCTGAGACCACGAGACTCCAAGGAATCCATGTTGTGTAACGGCGCCTGGTGTTTGGAGGTGGGATGGAAGACCCTGACAGCATGGCAACCACTGTGTGAGCTGGCATCAGGTCTTGGAGGTAGGGGGTCACCCAGACAGCAGGTGCTGCTCTTTGTTGGATGGTGCCAGGCCTTGCGTTGCCCGCCACCATCCCACAAACAGCACTGCCTGTTGTCCGGTGACCCCCCAAGACCTAATGCCAGCTCACAAAATGGTTGCCATGCTGGCAGGGTCCTCCATCCCACCTCCAGACATATGAAACCATCCCACAAAATGGATTCCCTGGTGGCCAGTGTACTCCACACCCTACAGTATCCACCAACAAACATGACAGCATTCCCCACGGTGTTCAGCGGCCCCTCCCCCACCCCCCAAAGCCGGCAACAACACAAAACGGAATTCTCTGTGTATCGCATCACTATTGTAAACACCCAGCCGCAGGTGGGAGATCACAGGTCACCAAGGAATCCATTTTGTGGGATGGTTTCGTATGTTTGGAGGTGGGATGGAGGACCCTGCCAGCGTGGCAACCGTTTTGTGAGCTGGCGTCAGGTCTCGGAGGGAAGGGGATGACTCAGACAGCAGGTGCTGCTCTTTGTTGGATGGTGCCGGGCCTTGGCGTCACCCGCCACCATCCCACAAACAGCACTGCCTGTTGTCTGGGTGACCCCCCCTCCCTCTGAGACCTGACGCCAGCTCACAAAATGGTTGCCATGCTGTCAGGGTCCTCCATCCCACCTTCAAACATACAAAACCATCCCACAAAATGGATTCCCTGATGTTCAGTGGTCCTGCCCACCCCCCTGCAAGACCCGGCAGCATCACAAACAGTCATTCCACTTTGCACACTCTCCATTCCCGCAACCCATACACCCCCCAAACCCCAGGACGGTGACTAAACATCATTCTCTTTTGCACACTTGCCCCCAAAAAAACAGCATCGCCCTCCAAGCACCCCCGAACACTGGGCACTATCACATGAAATGCAATACAGTGGCCCCCAACACCACACTCCAAGACCAACTAACATCACACAATGCCAAGTAGCCCCCAACCTCTGGAATCCCAAACCATTCAAAAAAAACATGCACCCATACCCTTACAAAAACAAACCTAGCATCCATGACCTACAACATCATCACAGGCATTTCAGGACCCAAAACTTGCAAGGGTGCAACTGTACATACCTAGTCAGCCAGTGAGAGAGATTCTCTGTACTTGAGCCCAAAAACAACCTGACCACGCCACTCTGGACAGAAAAACATAAAAAACGAGTAACATAGCGGCTGCACGGGGTGGGGCTCATGGGCCTGAGGTTCTTCCATTCGGTCACAGCACTCCATGGGGTTCTCCATTCCAGTCCCATGACCCAGTAAGGATCTCGAAAAGAAAAGGCATGCTAATAATAGAGCAAGCGGGCTGCACTGGCGGGGCATTTGGGGGTCTCATTCCGGTCTCCATTCTGGTCCCGTGACCCCATAAGGATCTCTCGCCACCAAACAAATGAATGGAAAAACAAAAGGGGGCGGGCACAGCTCCACCTCAGTTCCCCCACCAAGAACCACGAACAAGCCCTGACAAAAGAAGGAGATGAAGCACTACATGCAGATCTGCACATCTCGAGGGGGAAGGCAGGTGGGAAAGTAATGCCTGCTGCAAGAGCTGTTCTCGAAGATCTACTGTTACGGTACGTTCTTACGTAACTGTACTATCTTACTTCGAGTGGGAGCTCTTGCAGCAGGCTATAACACTCAGGACAGAATACCACGCAGTCCCACACCAAAGAGGTAGTCGACCCCGGGAAGTGGAAATTACTGACTCCAGAGGTTTAGGACAAAAGTCCCTGCAAAATAGCCAGACCAAAACCAGCACGCTGGGCCTGAGTATCAAGCTGTAATGCTTGACAAAGGTATGCACCGAGTTCCAGGTAGCGGCCGCACATATGTCCCTTATGGAGACATTCCTCAGGGCAGCAAAAGATGCAGACACTCCCCTAGTGGAGTGACCCCTGACCGGACCCGGTAGGGGTTTATTGTGCTTTTCATAGCAGAAGGATATGCAGTGGACGATCCACTTCGAAATAGTCTGCTTGGTCACCGGTTTGCCCAAGCATTGTGGTGCAAAGGCCACAAAGAGTTGCTCCGACTGACAGTGCGCAGCCGTCCTTTTGAGGTAATACCTCAGTGTCATGTGCACATCCAATGTGTAAAGGAGAGCTTCCCCTCTATTAGAAGGGGAAGAGAAATAGACTGGAGGGTCAACCGACTGGTTGAGGGTCAACTCCGAGACCACTTTTGGAAGAAACTTAGGATTTGTTCTAAGGGAAACCCTTTCCCTGTGAAAAACCAAATACGGCTCTTTACACATCAGAGCCTGAAGCTCATAGACTCTTCGAGCTGAGGCAACAGCAACCAAAAAACACACCTTCCAGGAAAGGAAACGCAGCTCACAATCCGCTGCCGGTTCAAAAGGAGGGAGGGTAAGCTTGTCCAAGGGTGGGGTAGGATCCCTAATGGGAGGTCTTGTATGCAAAATCCCCCTCAAAAAGCTGCGGGCTACATCTAAGTGTGCTAAAGCCCTGTCTCCAATAAGAGCATGACAGGCAGAGACAGCCCACATGTGCACCTTAATAGAGGAGTAACTCAGGCCATGTCGGTACAAGGAGAGGAGGTACTGTAACGTGATGAGGCCCATAAACAAAACCGCTTCCATTTCATAGCATAGGCGGAGCGGGTGGAGGGCTTCCTTGGCGACACTAGGACTGCTGCTACCTCCGGGGAGACCCCGTATCTCTGTTGGGCTACGTCTGAAGGAGCCAAGCATGCAGATGTAAGGAACAGAGGTCCAGATGGACCAGCGATCCCTGTTCCTGGGATAGCAACTGCGAGCATATGGGCAGCGGAGTTGGAGGTTCCCTGGACAACCGCTACAGAAGTGGGAACCAAATCTGCCGAGGCCACTGGGGGGGCTACTGGAATCATTCGAGCCCCTTCTGCCTGCAACTTCAGCAAGGCTCTCTGAATGAGAGGGAAGGGCGGGAAGGTGCACAGAAACCTCCCTGCCCAGCAAAGGGATAACGCGTCTGGCCAGAAAACTCCAGGTGCATGCTCTCGTGAGCAAAAAATTGGCAGTTTGGCGTTGAGTGGTGACGCAGAATGGTCCAGTTCTGGACGACCCCACTTGTCGAAGAGCTGATCTGCTATGGACTGTAACAGCTCCCACTCGTGTGCTCTGGATTGAGACCTACTTAAGCTGTTGGCCAGATTGTTTAGGATGCCTGGAATGTGCACCGCTGGCAGCAGAATGTGTTGTTCCAGTGCCCAGTACCAGACTCTCATTGCCTCCCTGCAAAGGGGATACGAATGAGTGCCCCCTTGCTTGTTGATGTAAAAGACTACCGCCATATTGTCTGTTTGAATTAGGAGAGAGCCCGGCACTAGGTCCTCTTGAAATGCCTGTAAGGCATAGAGGACCACTCGCAACTCCAATACAGTGATATGGAGAGATCGCTCCTCGGGTGTCCAAACCCCTTGCGTTTGACGAGTACCCAGGTGCGCTCCCCATCCCAGATCCGATGCATCTGTCGTAAGGGTCTGACCTGGTGGCTCCGGATGAAACTGGACCCCTTTCTCCAAATTCCAGGGGTCCATCCACCAAAGCAAAGTTCTCCTGACTGGATCAGTGATCCTGACTAGAACGTCTAGATCGTCTGAGCCCTGATCCCACTGCACCCTGAGCATCCATTGTGGGACCTGCATGTGGAGGCGGGCCAGAGGAGTGACCGGAATGGCCACCGCCATGTGCCCCAGCAGCCTGAGGAAATTGCTTGCTGGAACCTGAGGAGTTACTGAGATCCATTCGGCAATCTACCGCAGGCGATTACTCCTGTCCGGGGGTAGAAAGGCCATGCCCTTGACAGAATCCAGGATCGCTCCAATGAAGACGAGTCTTTGACTGGGCTCAGGGGACAATTTCTAAAGATTCAGGATGATCCCCAGCTCTCGGAACAGAGTATAGGTGTCTCCGAGAGCTTGAAGCAGGCTTGACCTGGACGGGGCCGTAAGTAGCCAATCGTCGAGGTAGGGGAAGACGTAGTGCACCTGATGCCTTAAAGCCGCAGCCACCACTGCCAAGCACTTGGTGAAGACTCAAGGAGTGGAGGAGAGGCCGAACGGAAGAACTCGGAATTGGTAGTGCTCCCCTTGGAAGTGGAACCTCAGAAACTTCTGGTGGGGAGGGAAGACCCCAATATGCATATATGCATCCTGCATGTCTAGGAAGCAGAGCCAGTCTCCTTAGTGCAGCAGGGGAAGTAGACCTAGAAGGGTCACCATCCTGAACCTTTTGTACTCTATAAAGAGATTGAGAGCACTGAGGTCCAGAATGGGTCAAAGATCCAGCGTCTTTTTTGGGACCAGGAAGGAGTGGGAATAAAACCCCCTTTCCCGCTGATGCAAGGGGACTACCTCCATTGCCTTTTTCTGCAAGAGGGTCTGAAGTTCTCCTTCTATAAGTGGGATTTGAGAAGGAGGATATCGGGAGTACTCTGGTGGAGTATTTGGAGGGAACTCCGGGAACTCTAGCGTATGTCCTCTCCTGATAATATCCAGGACCCATTGGTCCTCAGTTATCAAGCTCCACCCTTTGAGATGAAGGAAGAAGCGGCCTCCAACTGTCTCCCTGAAGTCTTCCTTTGGAGGAGGGTGGCCCGGAAGGGAGTCATTGGGCTGAGCCGAGTGTAGGCAGAGAGGCCTGGGAGGATTTGGGCCCACGGTTAGGAGCGCCTCCAGGTTGCTGGTTACCGGCTCTCCTACGGAAGCCACCTCTCTGATTCTGCTGGTAACCACGGCCGTTTCCTTTACCGTCGCTGGTCACCGTGGTACAATTGGCGGACCGACCAGATGGACTTGCCCTACTCCTGGAGATGTGAAATGAAAGATTCCGTCTTCTGCCCAAACAACATGGTACCTTGGAATGGCAGATCCTTGATACCGGACTGCAGATCCTGGTGAAAGCCCGAAACTCTTAACCAGGCATGGCGCCGAAGGCAGACCCCTGATGAGGCCACCCAGGCTGCCATATCTGCAGTGTCGTAAGAGGCCCTCAGGACATGAGAGCCCACTTCAGAGACTGATTTAAGTATGTCCAGAAGTTCAGTCTTCTGCTCAGAATCTGGCATGGCTCTCAGTAGTTCTTGTCCCCTCTCCCACAGAGCATTCTGGTACTGGACCACATGCATCAGGAAGTTGAGGGACCGGATGGAGCAGGTGGAGGCAGAGTAAACCTTCTTGCCCACCTGGTCCAAATATCGAGACCCCGGATCGGGAGGCTGCAAGCTAAGGTGTTTCGACTGCTTGGACTTGTCATGGGCAGCCGTAATGACTGAAGAGTCCACCTGAGGGTTTTCTGCTAAAAAAGCTTCTGCCCTTGGGCTTTATACAGCCTATCTGATTTCTTGGGAACAGCCGGGATGGAGGCCGGATGCTTCCAGGTAGTCCGGGTCATTTCCTGGAAAGTATCCACCAAAGAAGGCACTACCAATGGTTTTGGCTCCTTTTGCCTCAGGTATTTGGTCAACCTTCGGTGTTCCGGATCTAGGGCCTCCTTTTCCCACTCATTGGAGGCCTGGATATGCCTCATGACGTTCATAAAGGTTGGATCGTCTGGAGGCGAGCGAGGCTGGTCCTTCTCTCCTGGGGATCCCCCGATCCCAAGAGAGGAAGAGGATGCCGATGAAGAAGAGTAGGACCGACTACTAGGTCTGGAATAGTCTGATCTTTCCTTGTGACCAGTCTCCCTCTGTCGTCGGTAGCTGGGGGACCGACGTCGGTCCGAAGACTGGCTCTGGTCCAGAGACCGGCGACAGAGCATAGACCGACGTCTGTCAGAGGACCTACGTCGGGAGCGCTCTCATCCAGATAAATGAGTAGGGTTGCGAGTGCGAGACCTGGACTGGCGATGGTCTCCAGAGTCCTTTGAGCATCAGCAGTGGTCTTTGGACCGGGAGCAGGAATGAGCCCTGGGTGGAGGTGTAGGCGGCCGCTCAGGGGGACTTCCTCAGGCAAGGCTCACCTCCAGGCTGTGGTTCGCCCGCGGGTCCGTGCAGTGACTGGGCGGTTCGGGGTGGGGGTGTTCCGGACCTGCCCCCACCAAAAGGAGAACAACTCCTGCAGCTCGTCCTTCAGTGAAAATTTCGCCGGCCCGGAAAGGGAGTATCCGGACGCCAGCCTCGAAGGGGAGCCTCCTGGGAGCCCAGGAGGAGGACTTGGGAGATGGGGACATGGCTCTTCTGTGGTGGCGCCCGAACCCTTACCCCTTCAACCGGCTAGTGGCGATGGGACCCGGCTGACGGGTGCCGCTGGAGAGTCCTTTCAGCCCTCAAGGCATCGCTTTTAGCAGGCGGCGCCGTGCCTTGAGAGGTGGGCCGAAGCCACCTCCAAGGTTCTGGTGGAGACCCTTAGCGTGGTCACCTTAGGCTTGGCCGGTTTCTCCCCCGATGGGCTGGCCTTGGCCTGGGATGATTTCGGACACTCACCTGGGCCCAGGGAAACACAGGCCTTCTTGGGAGAGGGCCACGAGCGAGAACGGGACCGGGAACGGTGCCGGGACCTACTATGGTCTTTCCCGTGGTGCTTGGTCTTCTCCTTGTGCTTCCATTTCTCCGAAGTGTGCAGATCCATCTTCTTTTCCAACAAAAAAGCCTTCAGGGCCTTGAGACGTCGGATCTGGGTCTGGCTAGTGAACGCCTGGCACGGTGAGCAGACTGAGGTATCGTGGTCCGGCCCGAGGCAAAAGACACAGCACCTGTACCAGTCTTTGGAAGGCATCTGCCGTCCGCTGTCACACTTATTCTGGTGCATCTCCGAAGAGACAGACGACGGTGAAGACATCCGATCGAGAAGTACAAAAAAAAAAAAAGCCAAAAAAACGGCACAAAATGGGGAAAAAATAACATTTTTGCTCTTCCTGGCAAGCTGAGTTGCACAGGCTTTCTCTCATGTGCGCGGGACGTGGTGGGAAAAGAACTGAGGTGGAGCTGGGTCCGCCTACTTTTGTACCAGGGCAGACGGGTGGGGCGATGTCAGGGGCAGTCCTGCTTGGTACTGCTAGCTGAAACGTTTTTCCGGAGGGTCCTAGTGCCTGCGGCATAGACCCGAGTGTCATAGCCTGCTGCAAGAGCTCCCACTCGAAGTAAGATCAGTGGTTACTGTTAGTAAACTAAAAAAAGAAAGGAAACAAATTTAGATTTATACAGAAAGGTGTAAATTACCATTTCTTAAGTAAAGTTTACATTTAAAATACAAGCGGAGAAAGAAAAACATCTAACTTTACAGGCATGAATTCAAGAAGTTCAGTGAGAAAATTAATTGCTTTATACAACAATGTAAATAAAGGCTATGCTAATTTTTCTATGCCGATCCAGGAACCATGTTAGGAAAAGGATTCCGGATCTTAAAATCCATTTCTACTTTGCCAAACAATACACAGCAGATCCCTTCATTACTCTCACTGCATCCCTGCATAATGGGTAAGAGTGTGCGCTGCCCTGTTTGTTGATGTAATACATCATCGCCTTGTTGTCCATTTGAAGGAGAATGTTCTTGTAACAGAGTATGTCCTTCAAAGCGCAGACTGCACAGAGGACAGCTCTAATTTCCAGGACGTTTATGTGAAATCGAAACTCGTCCTGGGTCCACGCACCACGGGTGTGGAGATCCCGAAAGTGAGCTCCCCCAACCCATCAGGGATGCATCTGTGGTAATGGAGATTTGATGGTCCAGAGGGGCGAAGGGATATCCTTCGAGAAGGTTGTCCTCCTGAGATCACCAGGTAAGTGACCTTTTCAGAGGTTCCGTCACCTTGATGAGAAAGGAAAGGGTGAGTGGTTGGGGACCACTGAGTACTGAGCATCCACTGAGAGGTTCTCATGTGAAGATAAGCCAAGGGTACAGTGAACACCGAGGATGCCATGAGGCCCAGCATCTGTTGCATTGAGATAGCTCGAACTGAGCTGTGTTCTCTGATGTACTGGACCATATGCAAGATATCGCTCCTTCTGTTCTCTGGAAGAAAAGCCTTAGCACAGGAAGGTTCAGTAGGACGCCCATGGACGTGAGGCAGTCTGAGGCCATGGCCACAGACTCCAGAGTCTCTGGCCTGGAGGGACTTGCTAGAAGCCAGTCGTCCAGATAAGGGAATACTTGTATTCCGATTTTCCTGAGGTGTGCCGCGAGAATTGCACAACACTTTGTTAAAACTCGAGGTGCCGAGGTTAGCCCAAAGGGCAGGACTCTGAACTGATAGTGTTGACCCAACGTCACAAACTTTAGGTATTTGTGGTGCTTTGGGTGTATGAGAATGTGCTGGTAGGCATCCTGCATGTCCAGGGAGGCTAGCCAATTGTGTCAAAGAATCAAAGGTAGCCAGGTACCGAGTGACATGATCTTGAACTACTCCTTGCGCAGGAACTTGTTTAACTTTCTGAGATCCAGAATGGGGCACATGCAACCAGTTTTCTTTGGGACCAGAAAGTAATGGGAGTAGAAATCTGTGTTCCGTTGATCCAGCGGAACTACTTCAACTGCCCTGTTGTTCAGAAGGCCTTGTACCTTGGAAGCAAGAAGGTCTGATTGTGCCGCCGACAGCCTGGGCTGTCATTTGGGGGGATGATCAGGAGGGGTTTCCGAAAGATTGAGAGAGTACTCCTTGTCTGATATTATAGATTTCCACTGGTTGTAGAGCTGAGTTAGACATCCTCCCACTGCTGAGGAGGAGTACTCCTCGGGCAGCTGAGGTGGGACCTGGGCCGGAAACTCAGAAGGTGGCACTGAGCGCTTTTGGGCCCTGTGCCTTCTGCTGCGCTTTCTTTTGTGGCCTAGGGTTCTGGTTCTGTTAAAACCCCCCTCTGCCTCTGCCCCGAAAGGAATGACGGTTGTGAAACTGGTGCTTGTTCCCACCTCCTCGAGAGGGGGCAGGTGTAGGTCTGGCTGTCTTAATGGCAGATCTAGTCTTCCGTGTGGCCTCTAGTGCTTGCTCCACCTGCGGTCCAAACAGATACATACTGTCGAAAGGTAAGGCCATGACTTGCTGTTGGACGTCATTCGTGAAGCCCAAAGTACGCAGCCAAGAGTGGCAACGGTTGCAAATGCCAGCCACCGCACCCCGGAAGCGGTATCGAAGGTGTCCACTGCAGCTTTAATCTGTTGATTACTGGACTCAATACCCATAGTTATGGTTTAAAGTAGCTCTGAGTTAACCTCCGATTCGAACAGAGCTTCTACCATTGCTTTGAGCGAATGCCAAAGAACATACTCATACTGAGAAAAATAGCCCTGGTAGCTGGCAATGCGCATGCCCAGGGTTGAGGCAGCAAAGACTCTCTTTCCTAAGGTGTCTATCTTGTGAGATTCTTTGTTTATAGGCCGGGCTGTAGAGTCCTGAGGAAGGACAGCCTTATCGTTCTCTGCCAGGACCACTGTGGCATCAGCAAAGGCTTGTGAGGCCAAGATGGGGCAATCCTTGGGAGGGGCATATTTCCTATCTATGGACTTGGCCACAGAAGGAATAAGAACCGGATTCTTCCACACCATCTGTGACAGGGTCTCGAAAGATGGCTGTACCGGAGGGGCTAAATCCATAGAGATTTCCGGGACATGAAGATACTGGAGACGCAAAAGCTTCCCAGGATCTATTTCTGTGGTCTGGAGAGAAAGGGTAGAATTCATATTCTTGAGCAGAGACTTAAAGGAAGGGTCCTCAATAACAGGCTCTGCAGGAGGACTGATTCCTGCCCCTAGGGCAGTATCAGCATCAACATAAAAACCCAGTCTAAGATCTGGATCGGGCTCAAAATCATCTCTTGACAGTCCAGGAGGGACTGTATAGACAGAAATGGAGTGAAAACCAGGAGGAAGAAGAGAAGGAGAAAGAATTGGAATTGAAAACTTCTGTAAACAAGACAGCACCACACCCATCCCCGGCGTCAAAGAAAACGGTGCCAAGAACAAAGGAGGAGCCGTCACAGAAAACGGTGTTGCACATGGCGCTGACACAGAGTGTGATGCTGCACCCGACGCCAGTGCCACCCCTGGCACCAGAGGTGCCGATGGATAGCGCAGCGCCATGCCTGGTGCTGCCGCCAGCCCCAACACAGAGGACGGGGCCGACAGAGCCTGTTTCACTGCAGACGGCGCCAACAGCACTCACGGCGCTGCAAGGGACCTCAACGCCAGAGAAGTTGGCACTGCAGACGGCGGCAACATCACAGAAGTCTGAGAACTGTGATTTGAAGTTACAGGATGAAAACTGACATGAGATAAGGGCATTGGTGTAGACCCATGCCACAGCTGTGTGAGGGGGATAGACAGCAAAGCGCAGAGTCGACGGCACCAAAGGTGCCGCGCATCTAGGAAGACCTAACCACACCGCCTGCCGTCCCAGAACTGAAGGGCCCTGGAGTCGGACTGGCCGGCTCGAGCAATCAGGCCAACCTCCGAGCCCACTGCTCCATAAGAGCAGCCCACTGGTGAAACTGCTCATCGGAAACCCCTCCAATATGTGGTGAGGTGCTCCGGTGTCGAAGAGGTCGGCCATTAGAGACAGAAACCGGCGACTCAGACAGAGGTGGAGACCGGCGCCTGGTCCTAATAACTGACTGTATATGTGCAGATGTACCAGAGGGCGACCTCGAGTGATGCAGTTTCTTCTTTGACCTGTGTGCTGGAGAAGAACTCTAGGCCGAACTGTGTCGAGAATGGGACCGTTTCTTTTTATGCTTCCCGGGAGACTGCCCATCTCCCTGAGCACTGGACCATCTGTTGTCAGACCCCTCCCCCCAGGGAGGGCGGCGGACCAGACCTGGCCCCGCTGGCTGAACAGCTTTCATACGAAGTCTCCCTACCGTTACCTGCCCCACTCATGGTCGACTCTGTCAATGGAGGGGTGAAGACTTCTCTCTATAAGCAGAGTTTATGAATGTAATCAGTACTTATCGAAGATAAAATACAAAACATTAAACTGAAAACTCAGCTAGTTTGAAGTTGGACTCCCGGCAGGCGAGTGACGTAGTCAGTGAAGCGTACTCGACGGCGGGGGAAAAAAGGAGCTGAGGCGGTTGGAGGATCGACGCCGAGATAGTTACTACCGCACACGTCGGGCTCACAGTGCTGCTTCCTCACGGCTCCATCTCAGGTGCCAGCCCTCCTGAAAAGGTTTGCTCCGGCTGGGTCCTAGCACCTCCGGCGTACTCCCATTAGTGTGAATGAGTGGTGGAGGCTTTATGTCCAGGAAGGTCAGGTTGGCTGGGTCGAGAGAGATCCCGACCGCCTGGTCAGCTTGTGTCATAGCCAACAAGCCTGATAAGCGTACCATGGTGCTAGTGGCCTGGCTCCAACACAGGCTCAGCTGAAGCAGAGTACATGAAAGCCTTAATGCGGTCGAGAGAATTGCAAAAGCAGAAAGAGCATGCTTGTTGTCAGTCCCAATAACCAATGGCGGGATTTTTTAGGCTTTTTCTTCTTGCCCCGGGAGGGCCTTCCCCGAGAGTCTGGAGAGATTTGCTCACCTCCCTGAAGATTCCCATTAAGGAAGCCCCAGCTGGAAGCAGTGCTGCCACTGATGAAGTACCCACTGCAGCTTGGGCCGACCTCTTTCATGGCCGCAAGATGGGCCACCAAGCTTGCTGCCGGATACCACCTTACGGGCATCTTTCGAGTGGATTGGGGGGGGTTCCCCGTTCATCTGGCAGAAGGAGGCACGCTCAGCAATCCTTGATGGATGAGGGAAAAGAGTTCTGCACAGGCCTGAACATCATGATATGCCCCAAGGCAGTAGATGCACGACGAGTGCGGGTCCATCTGGGACATTTTTTGGTCGCAATGTTTGAAACCAGGACCAAACGGGGTTTTCTTCTCGATAAATTGGCGGAAAGTGAAACCGAGAAACAACAATGCAAAGACAAAGCAAAAATGCCTATGGTGCATTTAAGATACAGAGGCCTACACCATGTACAGAGCTGAGAAGGAAAAGATCTCACTCTTCCAGTGGAAAGGAAGATCTGACCTAACAGGGCACTGCCGAGGAGTATACGACCCAGGTGGGTGGGAGGAACTTAGCTTCAAGATGTTCCAACTGGAGTTAAAAGGAAAGAAAGGCAGCAAGAGTGAAGATAGTGCACCATATTCACACCCCTAGAACCTACAGCACTGAGACAGGACTGCATTACCTCTGTTAT
Source organism: Neoceratodus forsteri (assembly GCA_016271365.2). NCBI lineage: Eukaryota > Metazoa > Chordata > Ceratodontiformes > Ceratodontidae > Neoceratodus > Neoceratodus forsteri. Next base: position 13,322,101 of record JADMNL010000026.1, read on the forward strand.
ATTACAGCAGGGCATCCAGGAATCTACAGCACTGAGACGGGACTGCATTACCTCTGTTATATTACAGCAGGGCATCCAGGAACCTACAGCACTGAGACAGGACTGCATTACCTCTGTTATATTACAGCAGGGCATCCAGGAACCTGCAGCACCGAGACAGGACTGCATTACCTCTGTTATATTACAGCAGGGCATCCAGGAACCTACAGCACCGAGACAGGACTGCATTACCTGTTATATTACAGCAGGGCATCCAGGAACCTACAGCACCGAGACAGGACTACATTACCTCTGTTATATTACAGCAGGGTATCCAGGAACCTACAGCACTGAGACAGGACTGCATTACCTCTGTTATATTACAGCAGGGCATCCAGGAACCTACAGCACTGAGACAGGACTACATTACCTCTGTTATATTACAGCAGGGTATCCAGGAACCTACAGCACTGAGACAGGACTGCATTACCTCTGTTATATTACAGCGGGGCATCCAGGAACCTACAGCACTGAGACAGGACTACATTACCTCTGTTATATTACAGCAGGGTATCCAGGAACCTACAGCACCGAGACAGGACTGCATTACCTCTGTTATATTACAGCAGGGCATCCAGGAACCTACAGCACTGAGACAGGACTACATTACCTCTGTTATATTACAGCAGGGTATCCAGGAACCTACAGCACTGAGACAGGACTGCATTACCTCTGTTATATTACAGCGGGGCATCCAGGAACCTACAGCACTGAGACAGGACTGCATTACCTCTGTTATATTACAGCAGGGTATCCAGGAACCTACAGCACCGAGACAGGACTGCATTACCTCTGTTATATTACAGCAGGGCATCCAGGAACCTACAGCACTGAGACAGGACTGTATTACCTCTATTACAGCAGGGCATCCAAGATACAGCATTGAGACAGGACTGGATTACCTCGGTTATATTACAGTAGGGCATCCAGGAACCTACAGCACTGAGACAGGACTGCATTACCTCTATTACAGCAGGGCATCCGGGAACCTACAGCACTGAGACAGGACTGCATTACCTCTATTACAGCAGGGCATCCAGGAACCTACAGCACTGTGACAGGACTGCATTACCTCAGTTATATTACAGCAGGGCATCCAGGAAACTACAGTACTGAGACAGGAGTGCATTACCTCTGTTATATTACAGCAGGGTATATAGGAACCTACAGCATTGAGACAGGACTGCATTACCTCTGTTACAGTGCCTTCAGAAAGTATTCACCCCCCTTGGATTTTGTCACATTTTGTTGTGTTACTACCAGAATTTTTAATGCATTGAAATTATTTTCCCCCTTGATTCACACAGCATACTCAACAATTTAAAGGGGCAAAAATATTTTTATTGTGTAACAAAATTTATGAAACATTAAAACTGAAATATTTTGTTTACTTAAGTATTCACCCCCCTGAGTCAATACTTTGCAGAAGTGCCTTTGCAGCAATTACAGCTTTGAGTCTTCTTGGGTATGTCTGTATCAGCTTTGCACATCTGGATTTGGGGATTTTCACCCATTCTTCCTTGCAGATTTGCTCAAGCTCTGTCAAGTTGGATGGGGAGCGTCGATGAACCGCAATCTTTAAGTCTTTCCACAGATTCTCAATGGGATTCAAGTCTGGGCTTTGGCTGGGCCACTCAAGGACATTCACCTTCTTGTTCTGAAGCCACTCCAGTGTTGCTTTGGCTGTATGCTTGGGGTCGTTGTCCTGATGGAATGTAAATCTTCCCCCCAGTCCAAGTTCTATTGCAGACTGATGCAGGTTCTCCTCAAGGATATGCCTGTATTTGGCTCCATTCATTGTTCCCTCTATCCTGACAAGTGCCCCAGTTCCTGCCGCTGAAAATCATCCCCATAACATGATGCTGCCACCACCATGTTTCATGGTAGGGATGGTGTTACATGGGTGATGAGCTGTGTTCAGTTTGCGCCAGGCATGGCGCGTTGCATTCAGGCCAAAGAGTTCAATTTTTGTTTCATCAAACCAGAGAATCTTTTGCCACATGGTCTCAGAGTCTGCCAGGTGCCTTCTTGCAAACTCCAGGCATGCTATTATGCGGCCTTTTCTCAGGAGTGGCTTCCGTCTAGCCACTCTCCCATAGAGGCTACATCTGTGAAGTGCTGCAGAGATTGTTGTCCTCTGGACAGGTTCTCCCATCTCAGCCATGGAACTCTGTAGTTCTGTCAGGGTGGTCATTGGGTTCTGAGTCACTTCCCTGACCAAGGTCCTTCTTGCCCGGTTGCTCAGTCTGGGAAGACGGCCTGCTCTAGAAAGAGTCTGGGTGGTTCCGTAATCTTTCCATTTCCTAATGATGGACTTGACTGTGCTCCTGGGAACCTTCAACATCCTAGAAGTGTTTTTATACCCCTCCCCAGATCTATGCCTCCTCACAATTCTATCACGGAGTTCTACGGACAGCTCCTTGGTCTTCATGGTAAAGTTTCTGCTCTGACATGCACTGTCAACAGTGGGACCTTATATAGACAGGTGTTATTTCCTCTGAAATCATGTCAACCATTTGAACTGATCACAGGTGGACTCCACTCAAGTTTTAGAGTGATCTCACAAGGAAATTGGATGCACCTGAGCTCAATTTGGAGTGTCATAGCAAAGGGGGGTGATTACTTATCAAATCAAGACATTTCAGGTTTTTATTTTAAATTACATGTACAAAAAATTCCAGAGGTTTCATTCCACTTTGACATTATAGAGTAATTTGTGTAGATACATGATGAAAAAATCCCATATAAATCTATTTTAATTTGAGTTTGCAACATCACAAAATGTGACAAAATCCAAGGAGGGGTGAATACTTTCTGAAGGCACTGTATATTACAGTAGGGCATCCAGGAACCTACAGCACTGAGACAGGACTGTATTACCTAGGTTATATTACAGCAGGGCATCCAGGAACCTACAGCACTGAGACAGGACTGCATTACCTCTGTTATATTACAGCAGGACATCCAGAAACCTACAGCACTGAGACTGGACTGCATTTCCTCTGTTATATTACAGCAGGGCATCCAGGAACCTACAGCACTGAGACAGGACTGCATTAGCTGTGCTATATTACAGCAGGACATCCAGGAACCTACAGTACTGAGACAGGACTGCATTACCTCTGTTATATTACAGCAGGGCATCCAGGAACCTACAGCACTGAGACAGGACTGCATGACCTCTGTTATATTACAGCAGGGCCAGGAACCTACAGCACTGAGACAGGACTGCATGACCTCTGTTATATTACAGCAGGGCCAGGACCCTACAGCACTGAGACAGGACTGCATTACCTCTGTTATATTACAGCGGGGCATCCAGGAACCTACAGCACCGAGACTGGACTGCATTACTCTGTTATATTACAGCAGGGCATCCAGGAACCTACAGCACCGAGACAGGACTGCATTACCTCTGTTATATTACAGCAGGGTATCCCAGAACCTACAGCACTGAGACAGGACTGCACTGCCTCTGCTATATTACAGCAGGACATCCAGGAACCTACAGCACTGAGACAGGACTGCATTGCCTCTGTTGTATTACAGCGGGGCATCCAGGAACCTACAGCACTGAGACAGGACTGCATTACCTCTGCTATATTACAGCAGGACATCCAGGAACCTACAGCACTGAGACAGGACTGCATTGCCTCTGTTGTATTACAGCAGGGCATCCAGGAACCTACAGCACTGAGGCAGGACTGCATTACCTCTGCTATATTACAGCACGGCATCCAGGAACCTACAGCACTGAGACAGGACTGCATTGCCTCTGTTGTATTACAGGCACCCAGGAACCTACAGCACTGAGACAGGACTGCATTACCTCTGTTGTATTACTGCAGGGTACCCAGGAACCTACAGCACTGAGCCAGGACTGCATTACCTCTGTTACATTACAGCAGGACACCCAGGAACCTACAGCACTGAGCCAGGACTGCATTACCTCTGTTACATTACAACAGGACACCCAGGAACCTACAGCACTGAGCCAGGACTGCATTACCTCTGTTACATTACAGCAGGACACCCAGGAACCTGCAGCACTGAGCCAGGACTGCATTACCTCTGTTACATTACAGCAGGACGTCCAGGAACCTACAGCACTGAGCCAGGACTGCATTACCTCTGTTATATTACAGCGGGGCATCCAGGAACCTACAGCACTGAGGCAGGACTGCATTACCTCTGTTACATTATAGCAGGGTATCCTGGAATCTACAGCACTGAGACAGGACTGCAGTGGCCCTACTCACAAAGGCTTAAGGAAGCAAATGGGAACCATTACTGTGAAGCAGAGATGAAGCATAGATAGGTGGTGTCAATCTGCATTGGGTTGAAGCAGCAAGCCCTCAGCATCTGATTTCTGTCCACAGCAGACATAACCAAATCAGTCTGTATGCACCAGCTAGCTAGTCTATGGAAAGCACCATATGTGCAAGGCACTGAGAGAAGCAGCGGGACCAGGTGGCAAAATATTAACCTGTCCAGCTTAACTGCTGTCCTTAGTAAAGAGAATTCCAAAAAACAAACAAAAAGAAAAAAACACCAAAAAGAATAGAGAACAGATACAAGGTCTATGAGGAGGAAACAAATAAAAGGAAACAGAGTAGGCGTCAGAAAGTGATGATGCCATAAACGTTTTATTACTCGCTGCATTTCCAGGAGTCCTTGAAATAAGAACACAGGCTACATTTCTGGGGGATACACAACCCAGGTTTTCCTTTGGCACCAGCAGGTAACACCTCACCCCTCTTTTGTGTTTATCTGTGTGGCAGGTGTTCAGATCCAATAAATCCGGGCCACTCCACAGCTATGTGTGTGGGTGGTGGTACAGAAGGGATGGCAGGCTCAGACACAAAGAGCTGTGAAGTACTGAGAGCAGGCTGTGATTGAATATGCAGGAGAGAGAGAGAGAGTGGATGTACTTGTTTTATCTAACTCCGCTCAGTGAGTCACATCACGACTGAAGTCATGAAATCCCCACATCTTCAGCCACTTGTAAAAATGGAGCCATGTCAGGCTTCCCCCACCCCAGCTTAACATCAAAATGTAATCACCCCCACCCACTTATTAACAGTCTGGGTGCCAAATGAACGGTGAATAATGTACTCTAGCAGAGACTGCAGGCTCTCTCTCCACCTTTCTGTAAGTCATTTGACAAGACGAAGCACAGTAAACAGTCATCCACGGCTGACACAAGACAAGCACTACACACAGAAACAATCCTCTTATACTCAGGGTTGGAATTACCCCCACTGCGACAAAGGAAGGGAGGGTGGGGAGGTACTTGTAGCTGGCTGTTCCTTCCTATTCTCCCAGACACTCTATTACACAGTACAGAAACACAAAACAGAGGGTTACACTGATGCACTGGATGTGTTTTTGCTGTGGGGAAACAGAAAGACTACACTAACACTAAGGTCACATTCACTCGCCCACTGCTCTTACTCTGCATTGTCTCCATGAAACGCACCCAGGGGAAGTGGAGAACAGATCACAGACAAGACACCAGCACCAAATGCCTGAAGTTTACTCTGCACACTGAAGGGATTTAAGTATGGACACCACCCCCAAGGTAATTCCAGCCCTGCCTGCATTCCACCTGGTATAGCAACACACAAACGCAACAGACACACGTATTCCAGACAGCGAGGTACTCCCGTAGTGGGGAGAAAGGGGTTTTGGGAACAGAACAGCAGGAGATAGGGGTAGTGCGGCTCACCATGTACTGAACACTGGAACTGGACTTCCTTTTCTGCAGACCCGACGAGGGAGAGAAAGAAAAACAACAAGGGCACATGAGAAAGACTACAATCAAAAGTCATCGCTTATACATCAGTTTTATACAACCCTCTGATGTACGGACCACCGACTCCCCTCCTCCCCCCCCCAAAAAAACAGACCTTCCCTCTAGTTTGTCTTTTGCAGAGCAAAAGGTGATGCTTAATGCTGGAGGGGAAGGGATGAATTCAAACAGCTAACACTACTGTTTCCAGCTAAGGAAATTCTGTTCTTTGTGCAAAATGTTAAAAGGGCAATATGAGGCAATACCACCGGTGCAGTGTCCCATCTATAACATTTTCTCTTTACAATTGTGTGAAAAGTACAGGACTGCTCCCCATCCCCCAACTGGCTTTATTATGTATGTATATGTGTGTGTATATATATAATGTGTGTGTGTACGTACGTATGTATGTAATGACACACACTGCTTGCCTACCCCCTTGCTCCCCAGCTCTCTTCAACCTGTCCTTGGGCTCGCCTATCAGCCCCACAGCTTGCCCTCCGGAACTGAAACAGACTTTTTTTGTTGTTATATAGGTGTTGATTCCTCCTGGCCAAGAAAGGCTGGGCTTCCCTCAGCCCTGTCCCTGCCAACCCTCACAAACTACCACCTCTCCAGGCTTACCTACACAGCTCCGGCAACCCCATGGATTACCTCCTGTGGCAGGGTCAGGAGGTGGAAGGCTGTCTCCCCCCCACCAAGAGACACTTACAGTATTCCATCTGACAGGGTCCTGGCAGTGGAGCAGGTGGGGAACAGTGTGCAGAGCTTAATATACGCCTGCCTCGTCAACCATTTTCCACTATGTTTTGCCCTTTTTTCTTGTGCTGGGGTACGCACACCAGTGTACACATGTGGAGGCACGCGTGTGTTGCGATGTCCCGCAGCTCTCACTCATCTTTTGCCACTCCAGTCCTGCACTGCCACTAGGCCTCCTTCTGGTGACAGGCATCTGACAGATATGGCAGTCCTCCCTTCCCGGGAGAGGCAAGTAGTCCACCGGAGATTCGATCCTCTCCCCCCTCCAGCCAGCCCCCAGCAACCCAAGATTGCTCCCAGGTCACCGGTATGGCGTGCGGTACCAATACTGCTGCACCACTGGGTCAGCTCTGACCAGACTTAAGTGCTGCTGGTATGCAGTGGGGAAAGCCAACACACAGTAAGCCCCCTGCCAGGAGGGCTCTGAGTTCCTATCTTGGGCTTCCTCAAGTTGCCCATGCAGTGCTGGGAACAGCATGGTGACAGATCTGGTGAGGTGGGGCAGTTAGTGCCATCATTCAGGAATACAAGGCACATTTCCTCTGTATGACCCTCCCGCCTCCTGTCACTTTAGCCAATACATGAAACACCAGGCAGGAGGAGGAAAAAAATGCCGTCTTTTCACTGACTACCCAGTGGAGCCTCTAGCACCCACTGCAAGTGCTGTTGTAGCGAAGGGGCTATCTCCCTCCCCAACCCCCAAAGTCTGAGAATGTTGCCTCCATAGCACTCCTCAGACTCCACCAGCATTAGCAAAGAGTCACAGTGGCAGGGTGAACCCTGGTGCTTCCACATGGTAGCACAACACCCTACAGCCAGGTGTCACCCAGCCAGGCTACATGACTATTTTTTAATAAATGCATCTCTCCTAAGGCGCCATGATTTGGAGCGCAGCTCAAAGAACATTCACTATAGAGCTTTACACATTCTAAACAAACAGGATATGCCAGTGGCTGACTAAAAATATCACATTTATTTCTTTCATGGAAGCAGTATAGCATAGTGGTTAACAACACTGAGCTGCAAACCTGGGTTTGAATCCCATCAGCTCCCACTTGCATACTGTGTGACCCTGACCAAGTCACTAGACTTCCTTGTGCTCCCAGATCACACCTGGAAACAAGGTCTGGCTTAGTGTGCCTTTCCTGGTTACCCCCACAAAACAAACAAAAAAAAAAAAATCAGCAGGTTTTGACTTCTATGACTCATGAGTGGAAGTGCCACGAGTGAGGTCTATAGAGGCCAAACTCTGCAGATAAAAATAAATATAAACTTTTGAGCCAGCCAACTGGCTTATGTCATGTATACAATGAACAATGCCTCTCTGGCAAGATTAGTTTTATTTAATGAAGAACTGTTTCACTTTGATTTCACTACTCCATTTTTAATTGCAATAGAGACCATTGTAATATCAGGCATTGAGCAAGCTGTTCTCTGTGTCCTATATGATAAATCTTCTAGCCTGTAGCACGCAAGACATGTGTCCCATATGATATATCTGATAACCAGTAGTATGTAGGAGAGGTGTCCTATATGATACAGCTGATAGCCAGTAGCATGTAGGAGAGGTGTCCTATATGATATAGCTGATAGCCAGTAGCATGTAGGACCTGAGCGTTATACAATACATATGCTAAACAGTCAAATGTAGAATCTGTGTGCCATGTGATATATCTATTAGCCAGTAGTATGTAGGACCTGTGTGCTATGTGATATATTGGCTAGCCAGTAATATGTAGGAACAATGTGCTATGTGATATATATGCTAGCCAGTAGTAAGTAGGACCTGTGTGCTATGTGATATATCTGCCAGTCAGTAATATGTAGGAACAGTTTGCTATGTGATATATCTGCCAGCCAGTAGTATGTAGGACCTGTGTGCTATGCGATATATCCGCTAGCTGGTAGAATATAGGACCTGTGTGCTATGTTATATATCTGCAAGCCAGTAGTATGCAGAACCAGTGTGCTATGTGACATATCTGCTAGACAGCAGTATGTAAGACCTGTGTCCTATATGTTATATTGGCTAGCCAATAATATGCAGGACCTGTGTGAAAATATATCTGCTAGACAGCAGTATGCAGGATCTCTGCTACACAGTAGCACATAGGATCTGTGTCCTATATATCTGCTAGACAGTAGTATGCAGGACCTGTGTCCTATACGATATATCTGCTAGACAGTAGTATGTAGGACCTGTGTCCTATATGATATATCTGCTAGACAGTAGTATGTAGGACCTGTGTCCTATATGATATATCTGCTAGACAGTAGTATGCAGGACCTGTGTCCTATACGATATATCTGCTAGACAGTAGTATGCAGGACCTGTGTCCTATATGATATATCTGCTAGACAGTAGTATGTAGGACCTGTGTCCTATATGATATATCTGCTAGACAGCAGTATGTAGGACCTGTGTCCTATATGATATATCTGCTAGACAGTAGTATGCAGGACCTGTGTCATATACAATATATCTGCTAGTCAGCAGTATGTAGGACCTGTGTCCTATATGATATATCTGCTAGCCAACAGTATGCAGGACCCATCTGCGATACGATCTATCTGCCTGACAGCAGTTTGTACAACCTGTGCTAGGCAGCAGTATGGAGGACGTGTGTCCTATACAATATCTGCTACTCAGTAGTATGAGGGATCTATGTCCTATACCATATGCCTGGTACTATGCAAGGCCAGTGTGCCATACAATATGCCTGGTAGCCCAATGCCAGGCAGGATCAGTGTCCTAAACCACTTGCCTAGAGACCTGACGCTATACAGGACCAGTGCTCTAGAACATATGTGTGGTAGCCGAGTATTATGCAGGACCAGTGTCGTATAAGATATTACTGTCAGCCCAATGCAATGCTGTACTAGTGTCCTATAAAATATGCCTAGCAGTCCGATGCTATACAGGACAACGGTCCTATATCATATTCCTGGCACTTGATGCTATGCAGGACCAGTGTCCTATATGATATGCCTGGCACTCGATGCTATGCAGGACCAGAGTCCTACATGATATGTCTGACAGCCCAATACTAAACAGGACCAGCGTCCTATATGATATGCCTGGCACTCGATGCTATGCAGGACCAGAGTCCTATATGATATGTCTGACAGCCCAATACTAAACAGGACCAGTGTCCTATATGATATGCCTGGGAGCCAGATAACATACTGGACTGGTGTCCTATATGATATGCCTGGCACTTGATGCTATGCAGGACCAGCGTCCTATATGATATGCCTGGCACTCAATGCTATGCAGGACCAGTGTCCTTTATGATATGCCTGGGAGCCAGATAATATACTGGACTGGTGTCCTATATGATATGCTTGGCAGCCCAATACTGTTCAGGATCAGTGTCCTATATAATATGCCTGACAGCCTGGTATGATACAGGACCAGTGTCCTATATGATATGCCTGGCACTCGATGCTATGCAAGACCAGTGTCCTATAGGATATGCCTGGGAGCCAGATACTACACTGGACTGGTGTCCTATATGATATGCTTGGCACTTGATGCTATGCAGGACCAGTGTCCTATATGATATGCTTGGCACTCGATGCTATGCAGGACCAGTGTCCTATATGATATGTCTGGCACTCGATGCTATGCAGGACCAGTGTCCTTTATGATATGCCTGGGAGCCAGATAATATACTGGACTGGTGTCCTATATGATATGATTGGCACTCGATGATATGCAGGACCAGTGTCCTATATGATATGCCTGGCACTTGATGCTATGCAGGACCAGTGTCCTATATGATATGTCTGACAGCCCAATACTAAACAGGACCAGCGTCCTATATGATATGTCTGGCACTCAATGCTATGCAGGACCAGTGTCCTATATGATATATCTGGCACTCGATGATATGCAGGACCAGTGTCCTTTATGATATGCCTGGGAGCCAGATAATATACTGGACTGGTGCCCTATATGATATGCTTGGCAGCCTGATACTGTTCAGGATCAGTGTCCTATATAATATGTCTGACAGTCTGGTATGATACAGGACCAGTGTCCTATATGATATGCCTGGCAGTCTGATACTATACAGGACCCATGTCCTATATGTAAGGTCACTGGTTTTTGGATTTTACTTGAAAACCGGGTACAATTCTGAAACTGGACTGCCTGTACACCAGTAAAAACAAAGAATTTCACAGAATTTGGCATTTTCTGCCAGATTAGTAAATCTGCAGAATTTGTATTTTACTTGTACTTGTTTCCTGTATTAGTTTCCTGTACTAGTTTCAGTTTGCTTCATTAACCCTTAGGCTGCAAACAGAAATAAAATGTATAGGAATTTAGGACTGATATATCAGTCCGCGGCCCTGCCAAGGGTTAATGCTCTACTAATTAGGCCTACTTTTATCCTGATCATTCATATACATGCTAGAAGAATGATAAGAGTATCCCGGTAAAATCTGGAAATTAGGCTAACAATCACTGTGCAATTCCTGGAATTTCAAGTCTTGAAAACGGAATTTCATTTTTTTTTTTTTAATCACTGTAAATCAGTGACCTTGCCTATATGATATCCGGTACAGCCTGGTATTATGTAGGACCAGTGTCCTATATGATATGCCTGACAGCATGATACTATACAGGACCAGTGTCCTATACGATATGCCTGGCATTCAATACCATACAGAACCAGTGTCCTAGATGATATGCCTGGCAACCTGATACTATACAGAACCAGTTGATACCAGTCCATTCACAGAAAAAAGGGTCCTGAAAGAACTCCTAAAACTGAAGGTGGACAAAGCAATGGGGCCTGACAGGATTCACCCCATAATTCTAAAAGAACTAAGGGAAGAACTATTGACACCACTGACTACCCTTTTTAACAAATCATGGGAGGATGGGGTGGTACCCGAGGACTGGAGGAGGGCAGATGTGATTCCCCTTCACAAAAGTGGGAGCAAGGCAGAGGCAGGAAACAAACAGACCTGTTAGTTTGACCTCAGTGGTAGGGAAAATGATGGAATCACTTCTGAAAGAAAGAATTGCCGAGTACCTAGAGGCCAGCGGGGCACAGGACCCAAGGCAGCATGGATTCACAGTGGGAAGGTCATGTCAGACGAATCTAATAGATTTCTTTGACTCAGTGACCAAAGCAGTAGACCAGGGAGGGGCTGTGGACATGGGTTACCTAGACTGACAGACGCCTTGACAAACAGTCCCACACAAAGATTAATGAACAAGTTAGCCAGCCTGGGAGTGGGTCCCGGGGTGGTAGCCTGGGTAAAAATTGGCTGAACAACAGGACGAAGAGAGTAATAGCAAACTGTGTCCACCCCGAAGATAGTGGGGTTACTGGCGGAGCACCACAGGGTTCAGTACTGAGACCGGTCCTCTTTAATGTCTTTATAGGTGACATTGCAGAGGGAATGGAAGGAAAAGTATGCCTCTTTGCAGATGACAGAAAGATCTGCAACAGGGTGGATACACAAAGGGGTGTGTAGAAAGGATGAGAAGGGACCTGGCAAGGTCAGAGGAATGGTCAAAAGAATGGCAGCTTAGATTCAATGCAAAGAAGTGCAAAGCAATGCACTAAACCCCGGGGAAGAGTACACGGGGGGTTACTAACAACAACAAAAATGGAAAGGGACCTGGGGGTAGTCATATCAGATGACCTAAAGGTAGGCAAGCAATGTGAGAAGGCAGTAAGGAGGGCTGGGGGGATACTGGGATGCATACAGAGAGGCATCATCAGTAGAAAAATGGAAATTATATACTTAACATAATTCTTGATCTTGAACAAAGTCTTCACCACTCATTCACACTAATGGGACTATGCCGGAGGCGCTAGGACCCCATGGAAGCCAAAAGTCTTCAGGAGGGCCTGTGCCAGGATAGGACCACACATGCGCGGTGCCACAAGACTATCTCGAGCCGTATAAGCTATCTCGGCATCGACCCTCCAACCGCCTCAATACCTTTTCAACAGAGCAAATGCAGCATAAACTAACAAAAGAAAATCTAACCCTAACTGCTGGGCATGTGAAGGCCTGGATGACCCATGTAAGAAGGGTCAATTCAACAATGTCCTCACACCCCGAACAACAAGGAAGTGAAGACCAAACAGAACTAGTGAGCTTGGGGGATGGTGGGTGGGCGAGACTTCATTCAAGAAGATCAAGAATTATGGTAAGTACGTAATTTCCATATCTTCCTGGACTAAAAGTCTCCACCACTCAAACACACTAATGGGAGAGTACCGGGGCCAGTCTGGAACAATGAGAATCATCCTGTCCCCGTGTCTACAGCTTGAGCAGCACACTCTGAATTAAAGGAAGAGGAGGAAAACGTACAGGAAGCATCTTGTCTACTGCAGTGAATACATCCCGACAAAAAAACACCAGGGTCCGGATTTCTGAAGCAAGATAGGGGCAGTTTTGCATTGAGAGGGGATGCAAAAAGGACCAAGTCTGAACAGCCCCACTGGTTGAAAGCAACTGCACGAAATCTGAACTGACACATCTTGCTCGAGGGTACCACTCTCACAACCTCATGGCCTTCCTGCAGAGAAGGAAGGATGCTCCACACTGCTTGCTGATGTAATACATCACAGTTTTGTCGTCCATCTGAAGCAGGATCACTTCATGGCAGACAACATCCTTCAGGACCTTGCTTATAAGACAGCTCTCATCTCTAAGATATTCATGACAAGATGAGGTTCCTCCTGGCTCCACACTTGAGTGTGGAGGTCTTGACAGTCAGCCCCCCAAAGAGAGATTTTGTCCAAGGCTCTGTCATTTTGTATGGAAGACTGCGGATGCGTGGTCTGAGACCACTGCTTGCTGCAGAAGATGCCCTAAATTCCAGCATCCGCTCAACCAAAAAAGGGGGCTGAATAGTGTCATTTTCCATGATGTAACGAGTCATCTGAAGATGTTTCTCCTGTCCTCTGGAACAAAAACTAATGCCCTGGAGGTATCCAGGAGTGCTCCCAAGAAGAGGAGCTGCTGGGAAGATGAAGCTGGCACCTTCCCCGAATCAGAGAACCCCTTGGAAAGAACTGAGAAGCTGTGGTGACTGCTTCCTGTGTCTCTTGCCTGGATGGACTGGCTAGGACCTAAATGTCCAGGAAGTGAAGACTTGAACGCTGAGGTTTTAGTGAACTCCCTCCTGAATAGGTACTTGTTTAACCTTCCAAGGCCAACAAATAGGCATATGCCGCCTGTTATCTTGGAACCAGAAGCAATGGAAATAGGAAACTGTGCTCCGTTCCACTGTGGAACAACTTCTACTGTCCAGTTCCTGCAGAGACCCCATATCTCAGAAGCAAGAAGTGTGACTAAGAGGTGGACAGACTGGGCTGCCGTCTGAGTGGAAGGTCTGGGGAAATCTGCGAAATTGGGAGAGTATCCCTCTGGGACAATCCTGATGACCAAGATGTCTGCTGAAATGAACTTCCACTGGTTGTAAAACCGAATCAGACACCCCTACTAATGCTGAGAGGTGTCCCCCTCAGACAGCTGAGGTGGGACCTGGGCTGGAGCCACAGAGGTTGGTACAGGGCGATTTCAGGCCCTGTGCCCTCTACTGCGTTCTCTTTGTGGCTGAATGTTGGTTCCTGATAAAGGCACCTAGGTCTCTACCTTGACAGGACTGCCTGTTCCGAGGATGTCGACTGTTCCCATTCCTCTGAGAGGCAGCAGGCGCCGCCTGTTTAAATCATACTACTAGGACTCATACTAGGAAAGACAGATACACAAAAGGCAGAGGCCCATAAGTGTGTATCTCTGGCCATGCTGGCACGTCAGCCTTTATTTAATAGATACTGATCTAATTTGTTTTTGAAATCTGTATTGTTTAAGGAATACACTACTGTATTCGGTAGGGAATTCCATAATGGAATTATTCTTTGTGTGTAGAAGAAACGTCTTATTGTTTTTAGGATACGGCAAAGATTTTGGTACTTATGACTTCTGAGGTTTTGCTCCCATTGGCCATAATGCATTCCCAACTGTGCCACAAGTGTGTTATCAGTGGACAATTTATACATCAGGAGGGGGTTCCCTCATTCTTTGTTGTTCCAGGGAGTACAGATTTAGTTCCTTGAGTCTTACTTCATATTCCTTGTATAAATGACAGCCCTATTGGTACTTATGACTTCTGAACCTCAGAAGTCATAAGTACCAAAAGGGCTGTCATTTATACAAGGAATATGAAGAAGCCAGAAGGTGAAGGAAGGAAACATATTCAATTCAGTGCTTCAGAGTAACTGGTAACTGGTATTTTTCTTTTAAACTTAGATTGTAGGCTTGTAGTGACACTATACTTTCTTTCTGTGTTGTCTTTACTTATAATTGTTTTTGGGCTGTTGAAAATTTAAAAAATAGTGGTGGTGTAATTCTGTGCTGTCTTTAATTGCTGCAAATTTTATCTTGGCTTGTCTGACTGTCCCGTAGCTGGGTGAAGGGTGTTAATTGTCTGGCCTCTGACCTCAGCTACGTGATAACTGGAGGTGGGGCTTAGTCACAGTTAAAGCAGCAAACAGAAGTTCATCTTCTCAGAAGAAGCCAGAAGGTGAAGGAAGGAAACATATTCAATTCAGTGCTTCAGAGTAACTGTAACTGGTATTTTCTTTTAAACTTAGATTGTAGGCTTGTAGTGACACTATACTTTCTTTCTGTGTTGTCTTTACTTATAATTGTTTTTGGGCTGTTGAAAATTTAAAAAATAGTGGTGGTGTAATTCTGTGCTGTCTTTAATTATATGCCCTGATAAATCTGATTGACAGGAGCTAAACACAGGGTATAGTAAGAGGTGTGAAGTAGAGGGCATAAGGGAAGAAGACCACCCTCAGCACGACAAGTGTTTTGACTCATTTATTTATTTATTGGTTTCTTTTTCCTATAAAAATATATATCTGAGGATCAGTTACAGGATTTTAATACTGTAAATAAATAAAAAGAGAACTAGAGAGCTTAGTAGCAGATAAGTAGTGGAATTGCAGTATAATGTGGGAGGGTGCAATGTAGTGGCTGTGGGCAGCCATATTCAGGCAGACCTTCTGGACACTGAGGTGCTGCCCTGACCTGCATGCATCTCTCGGGACTGAGGGATGAGGTAGCCAGACTCAGAGCCGAAGTAAACTGGGTCAGGAGTACCATCACCCTGTCCAGGGACCACCCAGTCCAATGCACCTGCCTCAAAGGATGCCGAGAACGAGGAGCACTTGGATGACAGTGGGCTCAGGAGGGTTAGAGAGTCAGGCAGAGGCACATCCCAGATCCTATTCCTCTCAAGAACTCATATGCCACACTGGCAAATGAGGACAACCAAATAGAGGTACCCAGGGAAGTGGAAGGAGGATGTGGAGGTTAGGCAAGGAGGTGACCTCAGTGGGGAAAGCAGTGGACCCCAGAGGAGGAGGAAGCGAATCCTGGTGGGGGACTCCATCATAAGAGGGATCCAGCTAGGAACACAGGAGGGGGAGGACAGGGAGGTGAGGTGCTCACCAGGTGCCACGGCATGGAGGGATGGAAGGAAGACACTGGGGATCACTGGGAAGGCAAGACAGGAGGGTGAGCTGGATGTCATTATCCACCTGGGTACTAATGACTTGGCAAATGGGGAGCCAAAGGAAGTTCAGGAAGAGTTTAGGAAACTGGGGAGGGTCTCATGACAAGTAGCTACTTCTGTCACTTCTCAGAAGTACCACCTGTGAGAGGCAAGGAGAGCATAGGAGTGCATGCACCAGGAACTTTAACTCATGGTTGAAGAACTGGTGCTGTGAGGAAGGGTTTGATTCATTGGTGATGGGACCCATCTGAGGGATGGAGGTTTGTGTCTAAGCCTGACTGCCTGCATCCATCCTGGAGGAATCCAAGCACTCAATGATAAGTTTAAATGCTACATTGACAAGCATTTAAACTAGCAAAGGGGGTGGCAGGCCAGCAAGGATGGTACCTACTTGCTCACCCCCAGCTAGTAATGGAACCAGTGAACCAGAGGAGTGCTATCTCTGCAAAGCAGTGTGCAAAAGTTGAGATTAGTGTCCAAAGGTGGATAAGCAGAAAAGGCAAAATTCAGCAGAAGGGCAGACAGCAAGGAGAACCAGGGATAAATGACAACCAAGGAAGGGGCTGGAGTAGAACAGTGAAGCAGTCTAGGAGGTCAAATCATGGAAAGCCATGTGTGCCAATGCCAGGAGCCTTAGCAACAAGATGGAAGATCTGGAGGCTGTCATGGTACAGTCAGACCTGGACATTGTGGCCATCACTGAAACCTGGTGTAATGATAACATGACTGGGAGATGGCCATACCTGGCTACAACATATTCAGAAGAGACAGAGCAGGCAGGAAGGGAGGAGGAGTGGCACTGTGTGAAAAATGACATAAGGGCCACACAGATCCAGGAGGAACAAAATGGGGAGAGATACTGTGGGTTAGCTGGAAAGGAAAATGGGGCCAGCCATCCGCACAGGTGTGGTCTATAGACCACCAGCCCAGGAGGAAGAAACAGATAGAGGGCTGATGCTAGCCATCCAAAGGATGGCTGACAAGGGAATGAGTTAGTACTGGTTGGAGACTTCAATATACCAGATGTGGACTGAGCATCCCAGCAGCAGCATCAACTAGGAGCAGATTTATCCTGGACTCCCTTCAGGGTGCCTTCCTCAAGCAACTGGTCATGGAACCAACCTGCAGAAGGCAATACTGGACCTTGTGCTCACAAACAGGGACAGTGTGATGGGGGTACAGTGGGGAGCACCTGGGTAATAGTGACCACCAGTCATTGTGGTTTGAAATCACAGAAAGAGCAGAACCAAACCACACAAAACACGTATCCTGGATTTTAGGGGGCAGACTTTGGGAAAATGGGGAGATGCTTGAAAGAGGCATTAAGGGAATGGGACAGGAATCAGGGATTCAGGAACAGTGGGCAGTATTTAAAATGGGGATTATAAGAACAACAGAATTATGCATTAAGCAGGTTAGTAAGAGGAAAAGAAAGAGGAGACCATTATGGTTTTCCAAAGAGGTAGCAAAGAAAGTGAAAGCCAAAAGACTGCATTCAGGCAATACAAAAGACACAGGCAGAAGGGATAGGAGAAGTACCAGGAGAAACAAAGGGAGGCAGGGAAGTCAGTAAGGGAAGCCAAAGCTCAGACAGAAGAACACATTGCAAAATCAGTGGTTAAAGGGGACAAACCTTTACAGGTACATAAGTGAAAAAAGAAGGACAAAGGGAGGGATAGTGAGACTGAAGGGGGAGGATGGGAGTCGCGTGGAGGATGACAACAGTAAAGCGGACATATTGAACAGGTATTTCTGCTCAGTCTTTACTGAGGAAGAGGGGGGTAATGGGTCTGAAGGGAGTACAAGGGTGAGAATGTGCAGAAATGGACACAAGTCCTTTACACGAGAAAGGGTCCTGAAGGAACTGGAAGTAATAAGAGTTGACAAAGCAATGGGGCCAGATGGGTAACCCAGGGTCCTTAAAGAACTAAGAGAGGTGGTGGCTGAACCTCTGGCTATCCTGTTCAGCCAATCACTGGAAACAGGGAGGTACCCAAAGACTGGAGGACAGCAGATGTAGTCCCTATACAAAGTGGGAACAAAGAGGAAGCAGGGAACTACAGACCAGTCAGCCTCACCTTGGTAGTGGGGAAGATCATGGAAGCACTACTGATGGAGAGATTGGTGGAACATCTGGTTGTCAATGGACTACAGGACCCAAGGCAGCATGGTTTCACCAGGGAGGTCATGTCAGACCAACCTCATTGAATTTTTGACTGGGTGACTAGGGAGGTGGATCAGGGAGGGCAGTGGACATGGCCTATCTGGACTTCAGCAAGGCCTTTGACACTGTGCCACAGAAGACTATTACACAAACTGGGGAATATGGTGTGGGCAGGACAGTAGTGTGGTGGGTAGGTAACTGGCTGGGTGGCAGGACACAGAGGGTGGTGGTAAATGGCTGTCACTCCACAGAGGAAGAGTGACCAGTGGGGCACCACAGGGATCAGTGCTGGGACCGGTCCTATTCAACATCTTCATCAGTGACATTGCACAGGATATAGAAGGCAGAATTTCACTGTTCGCTGATGACACAAAGCTCTGTAACAGAGTAGACACACCAGAGGGTGTAGACAGAATGAGAAGGGACCTGCAGAAACTTGAAGAATGGTCAAGGGTTTGGCAGTTGAAATTCAATGCAAAGAAGTGCAAGATAATGCATATGGGGACAAAACCCTGGCACAATATATCAGTTGGGGGGTGAGGATATAGCATGCACCAAGCAGGAAAGGGATCTTGGAGTTGTCATCTCTGATGACCTCAATGAGGAAACAGTGTGACAAGGCATCAGGTAAAGCAAATAGGATGCTGGGATGTATAGGCAGGGGCATCACCAGCAGGAAAAGGGAGGTCATAATTCCGCTATACAAGACACTAGTGAGGCCCCACCTGGAGTACAGTGTGCAGTTCTGGAGACCATACCTACGTAAGGACATAGACAGGGTAGAGAAGGTTCAGAGGAGGGCAACAAAGATGGTGCATGGGTTGCATCACAAATCCTATGAAGACAGGTTGAAGGAACTGAACATGTACTCCCTGGAGGAGAGGAGGAGAGAGGGATATGATAGAGACATACAAGTATCTTACAGGGAGGAACAGGGTGCAGGAAAACACTATTTTAAGCGAAAAAGATGTTTCAGGACTAGAGGGCATGGGATGAAGTTGGAGGAGGGCGATTCAGAGGAAACATGAGAAAGAATTTCTTCACAGAGCGGTGGTGGACAAGTGGAACACCCTGCCAGAGGAAGTGGTGGGGCTGAAACAATCACGGATTTAAGAATGCATGGGATAGACATAAAGGAATTCTAGAGGTCAGGGGTAAGGGGAAATAGACTTCTAGGAAAACAAACTGAACTTACAAGCTCAAATGGGCAGACTAGGTGGGCCATAGGCCCTTATCTGCCGACACTGTCTATGTATCTATGTATCTATGTATTGTTCTGAGTGGCCTCCAGAGACCTGAGGGCTGAACAGATAACTACCGTCAAGGAGATGTTAACCACTTGCTGCCAGCGGCAGCTGCCCTGGAAGCAGAGTCGTATCCATAAAGCTTTCAGCTGATTATTGGGCTATACGCCCATAGCGATGGAGCGTTAGATTTCAGAAGGCTCTCAACCATTGCACTGAGTGTGTTCCACAGGGTGTACTCGTACTGAGGAATGCAGGAACTCAAGACATAGAAGTCTGCTTTGGCCCACAGATGAAGACTGAAATGTTATGGTGGATCCTATATCCCTGAGGAAAAAACTGGAAAGAAGATCTTCCATCACAGGCTCTGCTGATACAGAAGGTTTGCATTCTAGCCCATAAAATGAGTAATCCGCTGCGTCTTCGACAAAGTAGACCAGGGAGAGACTCATCCAGATCCACTTCTACCACCGAATAACTTCCAAAAGACAAGTCTAGGCCAGAAAAGTAGTTACGTAAGAACTTACTGTAACAGTAGATCTTCGAGAGGCGCTCCTCCAGCAGGCTACACCATTAGAACTATGCCACCAGGCACCAGGACCCCACGGAAAAATTCTTAGCTAGCAGTACTCAGCAGGGACCGCCCCCTTACAATGGACTGCCTCTGACGTCCGCCAATGGTATAAAGGGAGGAGTCCCCAGCCATTCCACAGTTCTCCCGTCGGAGACCCGGCTGACAAATCACAGAGAACTGAGGTTAGTGGAAAACCCCACCATGGGTAAGTAAATAAAGGAGACAAGGACTAGGGGGGAAGGAAGGTGGGATATACCGCCTGCTGCAAAAGCTCCTCTCGAAGATCTACTGTTATGGTAAGTTCTCACGTAACTATACTATCTTACTTCGAGTGGGAGCTCTTGCAGCAGGTTGCACCATAAGGACTGAGTACCAAGCAGTACCAAAATGATCCCGAATGGGCTGGTAGGTGGAAGAAACTGAGGAGCGGGATAAGCTTCGGGACAACAGGTCTTGAAGCACCACCAAACCAAACCCAGCTCACCTACAGGAAGCAACGTCCAAACTGTAGTGCCTCACAAAAGTGTGCACTGAACTCCAAGTAGCTGCTGCACAGATACCTGCTGCAGAGACTTTTCGGAATGCCGCAAAAGAGACAGAAACACCCCTGGTGGAATGATCCATAACCGAGCCCGGTAAGGGTTTGTTGTACTTACTGTAACAGAAGGAGATACAATGGACAAGCCATCTGGACAGAGTCTGCTTTGCCACTGGTGCTCCCAGAGTTCTCTGGGCAAAGGAAATGAAAAGTTGGTCAGATTTTCTCAAAGTCTGAGTACGACTGATGCAGTATCTGAGCACTCTGTGAATATCCAGAGTGTGAAGTAGAGCCTCTCCACGATTGGTATGCTCCGGGTAACAAACTGGAAGGTTGATGTCTTGATTAAGGGTAAACTGTGACACTAGGCAGGAACTTGGGATTAGTCCTAAAGGACACCCTGTCCTTGTGGAAAACTAAATATGGCTCTTTCACCATCAGCGCCTGAAGCTAGGAAATCCTCTGAGCAGAAGTAACAGCAACTAAAACTAATCTTTTCCATGACAAAAAAAGTAGCTCGCAATCCATGGCTGGTTTGAAGGGAGGCAACATGAGTTTTTCTAACAAAATAAAAGATCCCAAGGAGGGATGGGGTCCCTGATGGGAGGTTTGAGATGAAGCATTTCCCTCAAAAATGTTCAGGCCAGATTCATCTGGGCAACACATTTGCCATCCACTGGTACACGATAGGCAGAAATTGCAGAAAGGTGTACCTTGATGGAGGAATATCAGAGGCCAGAGTCTGACAGGGAGAGGAGAGGAGATACTCAAGGACAGCATTCAGAGGGCACAGCAAGGGGTCCAGACCCCGAGTGGCAGCCCACAAACAAAAGCACTTCCACTTCATGGAGTAGGTAGCTCTGGTGGAAGGTTTTCTAGCTGCAACCAAGACCGCAGTCACTCTGGGAGATACCCCATAACGTGCCGTGGCTAGAACTGCAGGTGCCAGGCATACAGGTGTAGGGACCAGAGGTCTGGGTGAACCAACCTACCTTGCTCTTGCGACAGTAACTGGGAGGACAAGGGCAGGGGGAATCAGAGGTTCCACTGCCAGCTGCTGCAGTAAAAGGAACCATATCTGACGAGGCCAAAGCAGAGCTACAAGGATCATTTCCGCTCCGAGGGACGGCATACAGAAACCTCCCTGTCCAAGAGAGGAACAATGCGTCTCGCCAGAAAGCACCAGGCCTGTGATCTAGCGAGTAGAACCTGGGCAGTTTTGCATTGCACGGGGAAGCAAAGAGGTCCAGCTCTAGACGGTCCCATCTTTGGAAGAGGTCATCCGCAACCGACTGCAGGAGTTCCCATTCGTGAGTCCTTGATCGAGACTGGCTTAGGGTGTCAGCCAAGATGTTTTGGACCCACTGAACATGCACTGTGGTGAGCAATAGGCCATGATCTAGAGCCCAGAACCACACCCTCACAGCCTCCCGACAAAGAGGATAGGACAGAGTTCCTCCCTGTTTATTGATGTAGCAAATGACTGACATGTTGTCCATCTGCACCAACACGGGACCTGGATGAAGATCCAGGAGAAACACCTGTAGAGCGTAAAAAATTGCTCTCATCTCCAGAATACTGATGTGTAGTGTCAATTCTAGAGAAGACCATGTACCTTGAGTCTGATGGTTCTGAAAATGAGCTCCCCTACCCACTCCTGAGGCACCGGTCGTGAGAACCTGTAATGGAGGGTCTCTTTGAAAGGAGACTCCTGACTCCAGATTCTGTGGAGAGAGCCATCAAGAGAGAGTCTGTACCACTGCATTGGAGATTGAGACTGGTTGGTCGAGATTGTCCGCTCTCTGGGTCCACTGAGGAACTCTCATAAAGAGACATGCTGAGGGAACAGTCACTATGGCTGCGGCCATATGGCCTAAGAACTGGAGCATGGTTCGAGCTGGGACCTAGTGAGCAGCTGAGACTTTGTGGGCCAAAGAGCGAAGGCGTACTGCCCTGCTTGGCGGGTAGAAGGCCTTCCCCCTTGCTCCGTGTCCAGGATTGCTCCATGTATTGAAGCCTCTGACAAGGTGTCAGGAATGACTTGGCTATGTTTAGGGCAATTCCCAGGAAGCTGAACAGGCTGAAGGTGTCCTCCAAGGCAGCCAGAAGCTGATCCCTTGTTGCGGCAGTCAGAAGCCAATCGTCACGATAGGGATAAACAAGTGTCCCTGTCTCCTTAAAGCTGCTGCCACTACCGCTAGGCACTCTGAACACACGAGGTGCTGAGGAAAGGCCTGAAACTGGAAGTAACTTCCCTGAAAGGAGACCCTCAGGAACCTCCTGTGGGCTGGAAGCATCAGAATATAGAGGCAGGCATCTTGCATGACCAGGGAGCAGAGCCAGTCCCCTTGATGCAACATGGGAAGAATGCCCAGCAAGGTGACCATCCTGAACCTCTTGTACTCTATGTAGTTGTTCAAGAGATTCAGATCCAGAATCGAGCGAAGAACCCCAGTATTCTTGGGAACCAGGAAGAAGTGGAGTAGAACCCTTTCTCCCACTGTGGGGCTGGAATGGGTTCTACTGCCTTCTTGTCTAGAAATGACTGTACTTCCTCCCAAATAAGCTCGGTGCAGGAGTAAGTCGCTTGGACCAGGGGACTGTCTGGGGGCATCTGAAGAAATTCCTCCCCCTCTATCAACTGAAGGACCCACGCATCGTTGGTGATCGAGGTCAACCCGTCGAGGTAAAGCGAAAACAGAGCCCCTACTACCTCTTCCCTGGATTCAGCAGGTGGCATGAGGTCGGGCCGGGAGTCAGACGTGGGAGCCTGGGGTGGGCAGAGACACCTGGGACGGTTTGGTGTTCTTAGGTCCCTGTGCTCCACTGAAATGAGAGGGAGCTTTACATCGAAAGCTGCCTCTCTGCTGCTGTACTTTAGGCTTCTGCCCTCTCTGGCGACGAAACTGATGAAGTTTGCCAGGGGTCTGATCAGACCTGTACAAGTGATTAACTGACTGAACAGCCTTACCGAGTCCTGGAGGTCCGAGATCATTTTCTTGATGTCCAGACCGAACAGCACGGACCCATAGAATGGGGAATCAGTGATGGCATCCTGGAGGTCCTGCCTAAATCCAGAGACTCAGAGCCAAGAGTATCTCCACATACAAACCCCTGTGGCTGCTGTGTCCGCCTAATCATAAGATCATCTCAGGAAGTGTTTTCCTACGTCCAGACCAGACTGTAGTATGTCCAAGAGCTCCATTTTGTGCTCTGAATTGTGCTGTTTTTTTAATAAGCTCAACTGCTTTGCTCCAGAGAGATTTCTGGTACTGCACCATGTGCGCCAAAAAGTTAAGCAAACGTATGGTACAGGTAATCGAGGAGTAAACCTTCCTGCCGAACTGGTCCAGGCATTTGGATCCTTTGTCTGGCGGCTGGGAGCTCATGTGCCGGGGTTGTTTGGTTCTGCCGAGTCGGCCTTGGGCTGTTCTTCGAAGAACGGGTCACTCGTTGAGGTGCAGTACAGCCGGTCTGCTTTCTTTGGTATAGCGGGGGGCTGCTGAAGGGTGCCTCCAGGCCAGGCTGGTAGCGTCCTGAAATGGGGCTACCAAGGGTGGAACCACTAAGGGTCTGGGCTCATTCTTATACAGGAAATGAGTCGATCTCTTTCTTTCTGGATCAAGATCCTCGGTTTCCCACTGATTTAAAAATGGAATGTGACACATCACGTCCAAGAAGGTGGGATCATCCGGGAGGGGAAACGGGGAGTCCTCTGAAGGATTGGGGTAGAGACGAAAACTCTCCTGAGGATCTGGAGGAGGCAGAAGACCTTGAGTTGGATGACCCTGAGGAAGATCTGGAGCAAGAACGCTGGTGCCTTCTCCTGTAATGCCTGGAGGATGACCTGGAATGGCGAATACTCCGTTCCGGAGATCTGCCATTAGACAGAGCAGGCAATTTGCCCCTGGGGGGGTAGCAACTGTGGTACCCACGAGGCGCTGTGGGGGTTCTACCGGGTTAGGTTGCGGTAGGGGAGCCTGTGGTTCCTTAGGGAGGATGTCCTTCCTGACCGTGTCCCACCAGGAACTGAAAAGGTCCTTTACTTCGGCAATTGAGACCACAGCAGGAGCCGATGGACCTGGCGTCTCAGACCTGTTGTCAGGTTCCACGGGCGGTGGACCTGACAGCTTGTCAGGGACAGCATATGCTCCGGAGATTTCGGTTTCTCTGGCGTCTCGTCCTGAGGTGGCGTCGGAGCTGACAGCAGGTCTACTGGCGTCTGCTCATCCGCTGGCAGTGGGTCGGGTGTGGCCTTTCCTCAGCCAGCAGTTGCACCCCTTCCAATGGCCAATAAGGAGGTGCAAGCGACGTGGAGGACTCCGAGATAGAAGATGTTGGGGTGGTGCACCGGGAGTCTGACGCAAGATGCTTCGGAAAGCTGGCGTCAGGGTGGGACACCATTTCCAGACATTGCTTCCTGTCATCGGACCTAGCCGGATGATCCGAAGAGGTAGAGGTAGCCTTTGCCAGAGGGGGTGGGCAGCAGACTGAGTGTCGCCCACCTCTCAAAGGTGGAGTCCTTGGTCTTAGACCCAGAGGCATGGCTCTAGGGCCTAAGACTAAGGGAGGGGGCCGAAGGCCCTTGCCCGGATGAAGCACCACCAGATGTCCGTAACGATGTCGGAGTTTTCAAGGCTGACAACCCGGGAGGTGCTTGGATTGATGGAGGAGCAGAGCCCAATCTTGGACTAGAGCTGGCTATCTTCCAATGCGAAAACCTGGATCGGGAGTCTGAACAGTCTTTCTCATGGTGATGGTGCTTTCCACTGGATTTTTCTCCTTCTTGTGAGAACTCCCCGACCCCGAAGAAGGGGATCCTAGGCCTGACGGGGTCTTTTGCAGGGTGGCCAGTTGTTGTTCCAGAAGGAGAGTCTTCAGATGATGGATGCGTGTTCACTGGTTGAACTTCTTACAATGAGGGCAGGATTCGGTATTGTGACCGGGCACCACGCAGAGTAGGGAGGCAGAATAATCACCGTGGGCTGGAATCTGCTTTCCACATGCGCACATAAGATTTTGGGCGTTGAGCAGACGATTACAGCAAAGACATGCACCGAAATTCACTTATAACAATTCAACTATTTAAACTATTCTAATTATTTTCAAAAATGGTGATCGACTGTTAGCATGCAGGCGTCCGCGGAGCCGATGTGAATGGGTCAACAGTGGGAAAAGAAAGTACAGTTACGTAAGAACTTACCGTTACAGTAGATCTTCGAGAGAGGCCCTTGCAGTGGGTATTTACATATAGGACTGACCCCTAGGCATCAGGATCCCACGGAAAATTTCTAGCTAGCAGTCTCTGGCAGGGGACCGCCCCCACGTCAGGTGACCGGCGCCATAGGACGTCAGTATAAAGGGGCAGTCCCCCATGCCCGCCTTCCAGTTCTTTCCCGCCGTTGGCTTGTGAAAGTTCCTCACGGAAGAATCAACGCTCATCAGTCTTTTGTTGGTCCATTAGTTTTCTAACTTTTCAACCTATTTTCTCTGGTTTTTCAAGTTCTTCTCACGATTAAGCTGTGTATGGTCCCCGGCGCCCTCCAGTGCATAAAAATAAGTGTGACTGGGTAGCTCCGACTTCCACACAAGGACGGCCAACCCTTTGTGCCCTTCTGTCTGGGCCCAGACCACCCCATGGAGAAGTGGCAGCACTGCCAGAAATTTAACTCCACTACCCGCAAAAGAAGACAGCAGTCCCTGGAAGCCCATACCCTAAAGAAAAGAATGGCATCCACAGAAAAAGAGCTAAAGAAACTCAGGCTGGCGTCCACTTCCCCCGAAGGTCACAAGAAGAAGTGTGACAAGGAGAAGCACCGGGAGCGGGAAACTGCTTCCACAGCAGCCAGAACTCTGGCCGGAGTCGCGGCACTTAAGGTAACGTCACCTCCGAGGGATCGCTCCACAACGGCAGTCTTGGTGGTGACCAAGAAGGTGTCGCCCCTCCTGTCTGGCTCGTGCTCGGGCCCTTCAGGAGCCTCCAGGGCAAAGGAGGCCCCTGCTCCCGGGAACTGGGGAGTGGCTGGGGACTGCCCCCTTTATACCACAGGGGGATGTCGGAGGTGGTCACACATAAGGGGGCGGTCCCTGCTGTGTAATGCTAGCTAAGAATTTTTCTGTGGGGTCCTAGTGCCTGGCGGCATTGTCCTTATGGTGTAGCCTGCTGCAAGAGCTCCCACTCGAAATAAGATCACGGGATGCACCGCCACCTGGATTGAAGAGTTCGGCACCATCCACAGTGCCCGCATCACACACGGTGGCACACACGGCACCAAACCCGCACCAGATCTGGCGCCACCCGAGGTGCCAGAACTGCTGGTGGACCTAGACCTGAAGAAAAAGGGGGAGAAGGAAAGCAGTACCCGTGCCTGCATCTGCAGGGAAAAAGGAGAGTGGTAGGCACAAGGAGTCGGCATTGGCACTGGAGAGGGCACCATGTACATCCTGGCCCGACTGACATGGCCATGGCCCAGTGGCCCCGAGGCCCTGGAACCGCGTCCACAGGCCAGGACAACCAGGCAGATGCCGTACCTCCTGCTCTAAAAGAGCGGCCCAGAGGTGAAACTGCTCACTGGGACCCCACAGAGGACAGAGAGGGGATCCAGTGTCAAATATCATGGCTATTAAGAGCAAGGCCAAGCAGAACCCACCGGAGTCGGTTGAGGCCTACCACTCTCTACCACCGAACACCCCTATGCAGACGTACCAGAGGGCAACCTCAAACGGTATTGATTCTTCTTCTTCCATCGACAGGAGGAAGAAGAGCTCGAGGTCAAGTGGAACTGGGTCCCCGATCAAGGTCGGGAATGGGACTGCTACTTTTGTGCTTCAGGCAGACTGTCTCCCCCCCCCCTGCCGAGCACTGGACTGCCTGTTGTTGGACCCCCCTCCTCCGCAAAGGGTGGAGGACCGGACACAGACCCACTGCCATCACAGCTTTCAAATGAAGTCTCTCTACTGTCACCACTACCACCTAAGGTCAACTCCACTGATGGCAGCCTGAGAATTTCTTCTTCTTCATCTTTTTTTTACATAAGAAAAGATCACTAAAAATGGTAGTTAATCAAATACTGAACGGCTATAGCTGCTGTCATATAGATGGAGACTTGACTCCCAGCAGGCGAGCAACGTTGTTATCGAAGCGCACTTGATCGCGGGAGAAAAGGAACTGAGGCGGTTAGCGGGTCGATGCTGAGATAGCCTATACGGCACAAGGTAGTCTCACGGCACCGCGCATGCATAGTCCTATCCCAGTGCCGGCCCTCCTGAAGATTTTTGGCTCCCGCGGAGTCCTAGCACCTCCGGTGTAGTCCCATAGTGTGAATGAGTGGTGGAGACTTTTAGTATAGGAAGTTGTTATCCCTCTGTACAGACAGTTGGCGAGACCTCATCTAGAGTACTGCATGCAGTTCTGGAGACCCCATCTCCACAAGGACATAAACAGGATGGAGACAGTCCAGAGGAGGGCAACTAAAATGGTGCAGGGTCTGCATCAGAAGCCATACTAAGAGAGACTATATATCTATATATCTATATATCTATATATCTATATATCTATATCTATATCTATATATCTATATATCTATACTACACACACACACACACACACACACACACACATATATACACATACACACACATACCCTCAAGGAAAGGAGGGAGAAAGGGGGACGTGATAAAAACTTTCAAATACCTCAAGGGAATCAACAAAGTCCAGAGGGTAGCATCTTTCAGAAAAAGAGATGTGCAAGAAGAAAAAATTACTCACCATAGTAATGTTGTTTCTTCTAATGGAGTCTTGCTGTATTCTGACGATATGCAGTTAGCCACAGTACTTAAACTGCTCCAGAGAGTAAAGGGTTAACTCTACGTAAAGGCATAGAACGTTGAGCTCGAGCTCTGTTTTCAAACCTCTGTCAGTGGTACTCTGAAATCTAACTGTCAGATTCTTATGAGCACTAAACTAACTAACTTACTAATTAGAAATTTGTTTCTAAAATTTTTAATGCCAACAGGCACCAAACAGATATTTTTGGGTCAAAAGACTCAAGTCAAGAACCCCCCCAAAAAAATATAAGCAGGTAATGAAAACAATCAAAACATTAATAATAATAAAAACCCTTAGAAAGATAGGGCATGTCAAGTACACCTCTGGGGTACAGCACTGTGCCTGCCAGGCCACATCCCAAAACGACCAGGTTCCAGGAGGGGGGCAGGGAAGGAGGTCAGAATACAGCAAGACTCCATTAGAAGAAACAACATTACTATGGTGAGTAATTTTTTCTTTAAACAAGAAGTCTTGCTGTATTCTGACTATATGCAGACTATCAAGCAGTACCCCCCGGGGGGTGGGGGGTGGTCACAGAACTTATTTTGGGAACAGGATCTGCAGCACAGCTGTGCCAAACCTAGCATCACTTCTTGACAATGTCCAGAGAGTAGTGCTTGGTGAAAGTATGAACAGTTTTCCAGATGGTTGCTTTACAGATTTCCACTAATGGTATGTCTCTAGCTGCTGCGACCGAAGCAGTGGTACCTCTAGTGGAGTGAGCACTCAGGCCTGAGGGAGGCTCTTTCCCAAACTTTGAATAGCAGAACTGGATACAGGAGACAATCCACCAGGTAATAGTTCTCTTGGTGGGAGATTTGCCCTTTCCCACTTCCCCATAAGTGAGAAACAACTGAGAACAGCCATTCCTATGGGCCTTAGTGTGTTCCACATAGTAACTAAGAGCCCTCTTTACATCAAGACTGTGTAATCTTCTCTCCCCAGAGGAAGAATGGTCAGTGAAAAATACAGGCAATGACATAGATTGATTTAAATGAAAGTCTGATACCACCTTGGGAAGAAACTCTCTGTTGGTTTGAAGGACCACCTTATCCCTGTGAAATGAAATGAAGTCAGGTTCCACTGATAAAGGCTGTAATTCACTGATTCTCTTGGCAGAGGTAATGGCTACCAGGAATACAGTTTTCCAAGTCAAGTACTTTAGCTCAGCTGAAGATAGAGGCTCAAAGAGGGGCTGCACAAGCTGTGCAATACAGATATTCAGGTCCCAATAAGGGGTAGGTTCCTGAAAGGGAGGATTAACATGTACCAGGCCCTTGAAAATTTTCTTGAAAACTAGATGAGATGCCAGGGAAGAGCCCTTACCAGCAGAAAGGAAAGCAGACACAGCTGCCAACTGTACCTTGAGAGTTGTAGGTTGAAGGCCTAAACTGTTAAGATGCACCAAATAGTCCAAAACAGTAGCAATATCAGCCAGCTCTGTCAATACATGCTTCTGGGAACACCAAAACCCAAATCTTTTCCATTTGGAGGTGTAAGTCTTTCTAGTAGTAAGTTTCCTGCTAACCTTTAAAATATCCAAGACTGACTGGAAAAGATGCAGGCTTGCATATTCTAACTCTTCAAGAGCCAGGCTTTGAGCCTGAAAGTCTGAAGGTTGGGGTAAAGAATCCTCCCCTGAGAGGAGGTAAGGAGATTCAACTGTCTGGGAAGACACAGAGGCACTGTCACTGACAGTGACAACAAAAGGGGGTACCAAGGCTGTCTGGCCCAGTCTGGAGCCACTAGAATTGCCCTGCAGGGCTGAGACCTGATCTTGATCAGGACCTTGAATAACAGAGGAAAAGGAGGAAATGCATAGAGAAACCTGCTTGTCCAATCTGACAAAAGAGCATCCTGAGGGACAGGACCCAGAAGAGGTAGTCTGCAGCAAAAAGAGAGGAAGTTGGTGATTGTCTGGGGCTGTAAAGAGATCCATCTCTGGAGTGCCCCACCTCTTGAAGATGGCCTGAAGAATTAGGAGGATTCAGGGCCCACTCATGGTGACCCTGGGAAATCCTGCTGAGAGTATCTGCTACAATGCTGTTCTTACCTGGGAGATACTGTACATTGCCATCAGGGACGCCATCAGGGAATAAGCTAGAGACAATATTTTCATGGCCTCTGTCCACAAGGCCGAGGACCAAGTGCCACCCTGTTTGTTGATGTACCACATGGTTGTGGTATTGTCTGTCCTGATCTGCACCACTCTTCCCTGGCCAGCAGTTAAGCACGTCTGAAGTGCTAGAAAAATAGCTCTCAGTTCGAGAAGGTTTATGTGTAGAAGAGACTCCTGGTGAGACCAGGTTCCCTGAGCTGTAAGCTGATCTAGGTGAGCATCCCACCCCAGTAAAGAGGCATCTGTGGTGAGAATCACTGAAGGAGCCTGACTGATAAAGGGGACATCTTGTCGAAGATTGTACTCCTCCAGCCACCACTGGAGGGCCTGAACTAGGGTTCGAGACACAGGAACTAATTTGGAGAGAGGGTCTTTTTTCTGACACCAATAAGATCCGAGATGAAAAAATCTCTCTCATCTGAAACCTTGCTCCCTGGACCACTGCCGTGGATGCTGCTATGTAACCAAACAAATGTAGTGTCTGGCTGGGTGAGAAACTAGAGGATGAAAAGAAGAAGCCAGAGTGACAAGGGACTGAACCCTTGAGAGAGAGAGAGACAGAGAGAGACAGAGAGAGACAGAGAGAGAGACAGAGAGAGAGAGAGAGAGAGAGAGAGACTTGCCTGAATAGTGTCTAGTTCCACCCCTATGAAAGCGAGAAGCTGGGCTGGTTCATTAAAATTACGTACCTACCGTAATTCTTGATCTTCTCTTGTATCTTCACCATTCATTACTGCTTGGGTTAAGCCGGAGGCACGCACCCGCTACGGGAGTTTTTTTTTTTTGGAGTCGTTTCCAATGGCGCCGCCTCGAGGACGACTTATCACACATGCGAGGGGCGGCCAGTTAGGGTGCCGGTGAGACCTCCCTCTATCTCAGTTCTGTTAGCCGGAGAGGCGAAAATAAAGGGTAAGAAAAAAGAAAGCAAGGCGAGAGCGCCGAGGGATAGAAAAAGGAAAGGAAATAAACTGAAAAAGGAATAAGCCGATGGAGAATAGACAGAGGAGAGAGAATTCCTACCCTAAGAGACCGCAGGGCCTCCTTTCCAGGGCGGCTCTAGGGGAGGAACAGAGAGAAGGAAAGGGAAGTAGAAGAAGAAGAAGAAGAAGAAAGAAAGAGGCATGTTGAGAGGGAGAACAGTGCCCACCGAGCATTGGTTGAGAGGCTTATAGGCTCGAAACTAACAAGGGAGCAAGAATCCCAGTTGCTAGGACTGAAGGGAGGTTCAACCGAAATACCTGAATAGATCTGAATGAGGGCAGACTCTCTGAACTCTCAACATGCCAAGTCCCTTCATCCTAGCTGAGGGCTCGTAGACTGCCTGGGCAGAACCTGTTCCGGGTAGAGTGCCCATCCAGGAAGGGGACTAAGTCCCTTAGCACCTTGTTAAGTGCTAACGCAGTAGTGTATGGGAAAGACTATGCCTTCTTGAAGGCAGTTTTGTATGAAAGATAGAGTGGAACTCAATCAGACTCCCTAAGGCAAGGCAAACAGATGCTCAGAGCTGACAAGTTCAGTCAGTAGCTAGAAGAGCTCAAAATAATACCTGTCAGGAGGATTCTAGACTTTGCGAGGCAAGTCAGGGCATGGCCACTTGGGCTGTGAAAACTGCATAACCTGAGAAGAAGGTATTCAGGAATCGCACCTAAGGGCGGTCAGAAAGAGTCTCCCAGAATTTGAGAAAATACTGACGCGTGCTTGTTCCTCTTACCTTGAGGAAAAAAGGGATCCATTCACTAAGAATGGAAAACAGAAAGTTTTTTTTTTGCATAAAGGCCAAGGAAGGAAGAGGAACGAGACGGGAGGGGAAGACGCCACAGAAGGAGGCCACTGAGGGGAAGGTGGGAGGGTATCAGTAATGAACGGTGAAGATACAAGAGAAGATCAAGAATTACGGTAGGTACGTAATTTTCATATCTTCCCTTGTCAATCTTCACCATTCATTACTGCTTGGGTGAGTACCAAGCCCCGCCCCACCTTGAAAAGGGGGTAGAACCCTGAGGGAACAAAACCCCAGCCTCCTGTTGGTGAGAAACAGAAGGGGAAGACCCTGGCTAATACAGAGAGAAGCCTAAGTGGGAGAAGAGCTAGGAGGTGCCCCCCGAGGACGGGGAGACGGAGGAAGCCCCTGCAGAAGTCTCCTAGCTCTGAGGAAAAAGACGGGTCCCCCGGAAAGCGGAGCGCATCACCCTACGCCGGGCCAGGGGTGACAACCTTGATAGACGATGCCATGCCATCCGCCTAATGCAGATCGCTGTCCCCGCAAGCCTGGAAGCCACCTCATTGGCGCCATAAGATGCCCTTGCCTGGTGTCTTGCCAGCTCCAGGCCCATAGCAGAGAAGGCAATCAGTTTGTCTGGTATGCTCCGTATCAGGCATTGATGCTAGGAGCTGGGAGAGCATCGACCACAGATGCCGATTGTAGGCAGCGTGGTCAGCCTGATGTGACGCAATGCAAGCCACCACACGAGAAGAAGAGAACACTCTTCGCCCCCACCGGTCGAATTGTAGGGAATCTGAATCCGGCGGCGCCCGGAAGGAGTCTCTAGGTACACCAAACCTGAGGACTGGTTGGGAAGGGTACCCAGGGATTCCAAGGGGGCACAATACCTTCGACGACAGTCTGCCGGGGCTGGAGAAAGGGCGGCTGGCGACTGCCAGGAATGGATAGACGCCTCCTGGAAGGGGATAGGCCACGAAGGTACCACCAGGTGCTGGGCACTGAATTCTCCAAGGAATTCACGCGTCTCCCGTTCAGTATTGTCTCGCCGTAAGAGATTCAAGATCCCTCACCATCCTCGAAGGAATCGCTGATATTCAGTGAAATCAGCGTCGGAAGAGAGATGAGCCAGGGATTCCTCTCCCTCAGAGGAGGAAGACGAGGATGATGGAGAGCTCAAATGTCCAGAAGATTCCTGCGGCGGTGGGGAGAGTCGAAAGACCCGCTCATGCATGTATCTAACGTATGAGGGGAAGGCCGCTCTGAACTGCTCCCAGGATAACGGACCCTTAGGACCGACATAGCCTGGAAGAGCGGGGGGTGGTTGCAGAGGTACTGGAGAAGGGCACCTGCGAAGAGGCAACTGACCTCTACTAGGGCTCTGAAATCCGGAGAACGGAGCCCGAGCTGGCGGGATCCCGGACAACAAACCAGGTTGCAAGACGGGACCCTGAGGATGCGATGCCTGGAAGAGCCTGGGAGGGGGGAACTCCCCTGTGACGAACCCGGGACTGCATGGATCCAGAAGGGCAGTCCGCAGCAACGCCACCGGAGGGAACCCTGGGGCCCAAGAGGGAAGGGCGGGGTTCGGCGCTACGGCTCCTAGCCACCCCAGGAGGGGTGGCCGCGGAGACCGAGACAACCGCCTCACCCTCGGACTCCAGAGAGCCGCCCTCGACTGCAGCTCCCCACTCCAAGAGGCGGCAACAGCACCCGGGAGGTAGCTGTCAAGACTCCCTAGGAGGGGAGCCCCCCAGTTCCCACCACATCACCCCCTGACCCGAGGCCACCCCTAGCCCGGAGGCCCTCAGGGAGGACGGAGTGGGGACAGCGGAGGCCCGCCGTGCCGCCTAACACCCTGCCACTGGGGACCCCGACCCCGAAGAGTCAGGCTGCCAGGATGGGTCCACATCTGAGTCATCGACCTCCGAAGAGGACGAGACCAGCAGAACCTCAATGCTGGCAACCCCAGGGGTCCCCGGAGGAACGGTGCCGCGAACGGCGCCGGTGCTAGGGACGGCGCCGGATGACCACAGCACACCCGCGACAGTCAGGCCCGGTTCCGGCTCCCCTGCCGCGCCAGTTAGGCCCACAGCACCGCCCCCAGCGTCGGAACCCAACCCAGCGCCGCCGAGAGCGCAAACCGGGCCAGTCTCGATCACAGACGCCGAAAGCGGCACCGGGATCTGAAACGGCGCTGGAGGGCGGCGTCGAGGGTCCACCGGTGCCAGGCCCAGCAATCATGGGCCTCGACACTGGGGGAGCCTGCACCTCCGAGGAGGTGACTGCCGAGGCGGTGTCCCCGTCGTGGCCCCAGGAGGGACCACGAGCGCTTCCTCGACACCGCTGAGAGAAGCTTCCTCTTCAGCAAGAGAGAGAGAGGAAGCCTCTTCCTCCGCGGACCGTATAGGCCCGGGAGGGGACCCGGGGGAAGGGCCTAGAGACCTTACCTGGGAATCCCTGGAGCGACGCCGTCCCCCGAAGGTCGGCGGGGCCTTGCCGAGCTTGAACGCGCGGACTTCGAGGACACAACGGTCCATGGAGAAACAAGAGTTGCACGCGTCCATGTTGTGGTTGGGTCCCAGGCAACGGAGACAGACATCATGCCGGTCCGAGACGGAAAAATGCCGGCCACAGGAGCACCGGCGCAGAGGGGCGCGGCCCGCCTGTCTTACGCCTTGCTCCTGAACCGGACATGATGCGAACTAAACGAGGAAAAAAAGGCAATAAAGCACACGGCGCCGCAGTATAGAAAGAAAAGGAACGGTCTTACCGGTAGGCGGCGTCGAGTGTGAATCTTCTGAGAAGCGAGAAGTCTTTGAGGAACCGAGAAACTAACGCTACTGCGCAGCAGGTGCAGCCTCGATGGCGGGAGAAACAGAACTGAGATAGAGGAGGAGTCTGTGGCACCTAATGGCCGCCCCTCGCGCATGACGCAGCACGTCGTCCTCGAGGGCGCCGCCATTGGAGCCGACTCCAAAAAAAAAAAAAAAAAACCCGTAGCGGGTGCGTGCCTCCGGCTTAACCCAAGCAGTAATGAATGGTGAAGATTGACAAGGGAAGATCAGACTTTTCTAGGTTCAGAATGAAACCCAAGGAGTCTAGAAGCTTTCGAGTTACCTCTAAGGCTGACTTGACTTGCTCTGAGGACTGGCCCACTAGGAGCCAGTTGTCCAGGTATGGAAACAGTAGGATACCTCGTCTCCTGAGGAACGCCACCACTACTGCAAGACACTTGGTGAACACCCTTGAAGTAGATGTTAGGCCGAAAGGCACAGCTCTGAACTGGTAATAGCCTGAGGGCAACTCAAACCTGAGGTACTTTCTGCGGGAATGTCTGATAGGTATGTGGAAGTAGGCATCCTTGAGATCCAGAGAGGTTAGCCAGTCTCCTGGTCTCAGAGAGGGAAGAATTACTCCCAGACTTACCATTTTGAATTTTGGTTTTGTTAAGTGTTTGTTCAGTTACCTTAAATCTAAAATGGGTTGCCACTCCTCTGTCTTTTTTGGGGTAAGGAAGTATCTGGAGTACAGTCCTTTTCCCCTGTGACAATGAGGTACCCTCTCTACTGCTTTTAGAAGCAGAAGAGAGGAGACTTCTGCCTCTAAGGCCTTTGTCTCCAAGGGAGAGGGAGGACTGAAGGAACTTGCTCTCATTTTTGGGAACCTTTTGAAACTGAGAGCAAGTCCCTGGCTCACTACTTCCAGGACCCATCTGTCTGAAGTAACAGACTCCCAGGCCTGGGAGTTGCGAGCCAGCCTGCCCCCTACTGGAACTGGGGAGGCGACTCTGACTGACACCTCAGGGTGTCTGTTTGGCAAGGGGCTTAGACTGCATGGATGATGGGGTCCTGGTCACCCAATGCCTGCCTCTTCCCCTAAAGAACCCCCTCTGCTGGAAAGAAGGCGGGGGCTGAGCCCTGAATTGCTGCCTCTGAGGAGTAGTCTGCTTTTCCTTGGCTGCAGCACTCCTATAGGTGGTCCTATACTCATCCATCTTCTTCATGTAGTTCTCTGTTTGCTCCCCAAACAGAGAATTACCAGTTACAGGGAAATCCATGGCTTTAGTCTGGGTATCCTGCGAAAGGTTGGTACATCTAAGCCAAGCAAACCTCCTCATGGAGATAGATATAGCCATGACTCTAGAATGCACATCAATCGAGTCCACAGTAGCATGAAATTGCACTTTGGATGCCTCTATAACATCTACAGCCACCTGCTCCAGTTCCTTGGCTAGCTGGGGAGGGATTCTTAGCCAGTTCCAGAACCGTATCCCACATAAACTTCTGGTACCTGGCTGTATATGCCATATAATTTGATTGCCCGAGACCCAAAGAGGATGGCAAGCACGGTTTCTTAGCCGTGGCATCCACTTTCCTGGAATCCTTATCTGGGGGGTTAGATGCCAGGGGAATACTAGCCTTGTCACAGGCTGCAGCTTGCACTACCCCGACATGGCTGCAATGTGCTGAAAGGAATTCCGTGCCAGGGCCTGACAGGGCATACCTCCTGTCCATTTTTTTTATCCACAGGAGGAATGGATATGGGAAATTGCATGATTGTTTGTCTCTGTTTCCCCAGGGATTTGTGCAAAGGGATAGACACTCTTTGACTCGAACGTCCACCATTTCCACATAATCAGGTTCCTCCTGATCCTGCTCAGGCTCTTCCATAGGCAGCTGAAGAGTCTCAGCCACCTTCCTGTACAACAAGAAGTGGGAGGGGGACTCAGAAAACCTGGGAGCGGAAACATTGGAAGGCCTGTCCAGGGAGATGTCAGGTTCTACTGGCTCATCTAGGCCTTCAAACTCTCCTTCATCCTCTTCCTCCTCCTCCTAATCACCCTCATAGTATGCCTCCGGATCAATATCTGAGGCAAAAACCTCTGATCGAACCAATCACCTTTGAACTGATGTCGGTTCGGTCGGAACCGGGCAAAGCGACTGCACTATAGAGATTGCTTTTGCTATTTCCTCAGCAGTCAGAACACGAGTTGCTGGATCCAAACTGGCTGATTTTCTCTTTCTCTTCGATGGAACCGACTCTGCAGAGTCGGCTCTCCTTTTGCCTGAAGAGGTATCGCCCAGGTCAGTAGGCACCCCTTCAAGTTCGGTAGCAACCGAACCATGCTGGCCATCCAGATCAAAGGACTTCTTGGCCTCCCTTTCCTTCAGCCTACTCAAACATTTTTCAAGAGTGGCCTTAGGAAAGTTCTTACAAATTTGGCAGTCACCTTGAGGTGGTCAAACCTCAGACAATAAACACATACGAGATGGGGATCAGCCTTAGCAAAGGCCTCCCCACACTCGGTACAGTGCTGAAACCCAGTGGGACAGGTTTTCTTTTTGGGTTTCTCAGACATGCCGAAAATCAGAAAAGTCACCCTTGTCCGCTTTCAAGCCAAGTAACTAAAACCTATTGGTTCCAACCGTGTCACAGGTCGGTTAAAAAACTTCCACAAAATCCGGATTTTTTTTTAGAAACCGATAAGTACCGGAAAAACCACAAATATTTCACAATAGAACAGAAAAAAAATGGAAATTACATACCTACTGTAATTCTGATCTTTCTGTGCATCTTCACCGTTCATCGCCTTTCAGTTATCGGGGGGAGGTCATGACCCTGTGGGAGCTTCTTTTTTTTTTTTTGATGGGTGGAGTTGACGCACCATTGGCGCCACCCTCGAGGTTGATGCATTATGTGGCGCTCACGGGTTGGCCGTTAGGTGCTGTCGACTCTGCCCTCCCACCAGTTCTGAGTCGCTGGAGAGGTGAGGAAAAGGGTTGGGAGGGTGGACAAGGAAGTCCAAGGGACAGACAAAGGAAAAGATATATAAACCAAAAGGAGAAATAAACGACTGAGAGGACAGAAGAAGAAGAAGAATAAGAAAGACTAAGGGGATTGGGTAGGGGCCCCAATCTCTGGAAATAGGAAAAAGGAGAGAGGAAGGAGTTAGGATAAGCTTCCCAGAACCTTGACTCATCTCCAGATTGTATAAGAACTGCAAGGAGTAGCCAAAAGCTCACTGTCAGAGTTCAATGCACAGAATCACTGACAAAAAAAGGAAATTACGTACCTACCGTAATTCTTGATCTTCTTGGACAAAGTCTCCACTACTCATTCACACTAATGGGATCTACGCCGGAGGCGCTAGGACCCAGCGGGAGCAAACATTTTGCAGGAGGATCGGCGCCAAAGATGGAGCCGTGAGGAGCAGCGCCACGAGCCTCTGCTCGTGCGGCAATGACTATCTCGGCGTCGACCCTCCAACCGCCTCAGTACCTTTTTTTTTCCGAGGAGGTGCAGCATAACTAACCTAGAAGAATAGCTTAACCACGAAGGGCTCCGGAGCTGGACATGGTGCCGTGCTCAACCTCGGTGCCGTGGACAGCACCGAGGCGAGAAACAGTCAGAGACTGTGCCTTAGAACCTCCCACGGCACTGCTAGCACTATCGGCTCTGCAAACAGTGCCGACAGCAGCCATGACACCAAGCGACGGACCGGAGCGGAAGACGACTTCACCAGAGGCGCATGGCGCCGAGGCCCAAAGCGGCGCACTGACAGGCGGCATCGAGGACGGCACTGACTTGGGCCTTCCGGAGCCGCTGGTCCAACACTGGGGAGCCTTCACCAAGGGTGAATGCCAGAGCGGTGCCTCCCGCCCATCCCCTGGAGGGAACAGACTGGGCCTCCAGCACCGCGGGAGGCGGGAGGAGCCTCGGCCATGGCTAGGCTATGAGAGGTCGAGGCTCCCTCCTCGGTCCATATAGAACCGGAAGAAGACCCAGAGGAAAGCCCGAGAGAACGCAACTTGGCCCGACAAGTGCGCGCCGGACCCCCAAAAGTCGGCGGAGCTCGCCCCACTTTCCACGCACGTTGCTCGATGACCCAGCGGTCCATGGAGAAACAGGTGTCGCACGAGTCCATGTCGTGAAGCGGGCCAAGACACGTAAGGCAACGGTCATGCTGGTCGGTGATGGAATACTTTCGGCCGCATGGGCACTGTCGCATGGTGAGCCGTCCCGTCTTCGAAGATTTCTTGCCCTCCGACCTAGACATGACCTACGGAAAAAAAAAAACACCAAACAAGACTCGATGTCGCAAATAAAACAAATAAATGGAAAGATCTTACCGGGTGACGTCGAGTGGCTATCAGAACTGGCAAGACTTCGATGCCAACAATACTCGACACGGAGTCGAAGGAATTAAATTTACTATATAGCAGGTTGGCCTGTAAAACTTCTCTGTCTCGAAGTGTCCCACGAGATGACCTCGACGGCGGGAGATGAAAAACTAGCGGGAGGGCGGAGTCGACCGCACCTAACGGACAACCCGCAAGCGCCACGTAGTGCGTTGGCCTTGAGGGCGGTGCCGATGGTGCGTTGGCTCTGCCCATCCAAAAAAAAAAACCTCCCGTGGGGTCATCACCTCCGGCCAATAACCCAAAGGTGATGAATGGTGAAGACTGACACAGATAAGATCAATAGGTTTCGGTTCTGAACCAGACCGATCGGAAAAGAACCGAAGACAAAACAATTTCTAACAATGTCACAAAATACCACTACCTACTACTACCACTTACTGTTACAGAGACAAAGGTAAGAATATCAGAGGAATTACGAACTGTGGTTAAAAAAAAATGACCAATTCGAACTTTTACAGAACC
Source organism: Neoceratodus forsteri (assembly GCA_016271365.2). Taxonomy (NCBI): domain Eukaryota; kingdom Metazoa; phylum Chordata; order Ceratodontiformes; family Ceratodontidae; genus Neoceratodus; species Neoceratodus forsteri. The sequence goes on from JADMNL010000026.1 coordinate 13,362,106, forward strand.
GAAGCGCAGGAGGGATCTCCGGAGCGACTTCACAGTTAGGCGGAGTAAGAAATCTAATGGTTAAAAAACCGAGCTCAAGGTCAACGTTCTATGCATTGGCACAGAGTTAACCCTTTACTCTCCGGAGCAGTTCAAGTGCTGGGGCTGACTGCATATGGTCAGAATACAGCAAAACTTCATGTTGTTTGAACAAGGGGTACAATTTGAAGACAGAGGGGGAACGGCTCAGGGGCAACGTGAGGAAGTATTTTTTTTTACGGAGAGGGTGGTGGACACATGGAATGGCCTTCCTGAGGTCTTGGGGTTAAAAACAGGGGGGGAATTCAAGAATGCATGGGACAGACATAAGGCAATTCTTGTGGGGGGTAGGAGGAGGTAGGCTGTTGGTTAACTAGGATCTACAGCTTATCCATTAGGTAGGTAAATGGGCAGACTGGATGGGCCAAGCAGTCCTTATCTGCCGTCAAAGTCTATGTTTTAGTGCCCTATATGATATTCCTGGCACGCAATGCCATGCAGGACTGGTGTCCTATATGACATGCCTGGCAGTCTGATAATATATGATATGCCAGGCAGTCCGGTGCTATGCAGAGCCAGTGTCCTATATGATAAAGCCGGACAGCCTGATACTATACAGGGCCAGTGTCCCATATGAGATGCCCAGCAGACTGATGCTATGTAGGACCAGTGTCCTATACCACATACCCAACAGCCTGATACTATACAGGGCAGATGTCCTATATGATATGCGTGGCAGCGCAATAATAAATTGGACCAGTGTCCTGTACTCTCAACCACCAATTCTGATCATCCTGCAAATGTAAGTTGCTGTTCTGTTTTCACTCTGTATACTGGAAAACCTTTTTGAATAAAAACTTGAATAAAAAAAAAAAAAAAAGAAACGGTGTCCTATATTATACGCCTGGTAGCCTGATGCTATGGTGGACCAGTGTCCTATATGATATGCTTGCCAGTTCAATGCCATATAGGACCAGTGTCCTATATGATATTCCTGACAGCACGTTACTATACAGGACCAGTGTCCTATAGGATATACCTGGCAGCCCAATAATGTACTGGAGCAGTGTGTTATATGATATGCCTGGCAGCCCGATAATGTACTGGAGCAGTGTTCTATATGATATGCCTGGCAGTCCGATAATGTACTGGAGCAGTGTTCTATATGATATGCCTGGCAGCCCGATAATGTACTGTACTGGAGCAGTGTATTATATGATAAGCCTGGCAGCCCGACAGTGTACTGGAGCAGTGTGTTATATGATATGCCTGGCAGCCCGATAATGTGCTGGAGCAGTGTGTTATATGATATGCCTGGCAGCCCGATAATATACTGGAGCAGTGTTCTATATGATATGCCTGGCAGCCCGATAATGTGCTGTACTGGAGCAGTGTATTATTGGATATGCCTGGCAGCCCGATAATGTACTGTACTGGAGCAGTGTTCTATATGATATGCCTGGCAGCCCGATAATGTACTGGAGCGGTGTTCTATATTATATGCCTGGCAGCCCGATAATGTACTGGAGCAGTGTTCTATATTATATGCCTGGCAGCCCAATAATGTACTGAAGCAGTGTTCTATATGATATGCCTGGCAGCCCGATAATGTACTGGAGCAGTGTGTTATATGATATGCCTGGCAGCCCGACAATGTACTGGAGCAGTGTTCTATATGATATGCCTGGCAGTCCGATAATGTGCTGGAGCAGTGTGTTATATGATATACCCAACAGCCCGATAGTGTACTGGAGCAGTGTTCTGGCAGTCCGATAATGTACTGGAGCAGTGCTCTATATGATATGCCTGGCAGCCCGATAATATACTGGAGTAGTGTTCTATATGATATTCCTGGAAACCAGACAATGTACTGAAGCAGTGTTCTATATGATATGCCTGGCAGCCCAATAATGTACTGGAGCAGTGTTCTATATGATATGCCTGGCAGCCCGATAATGTACTGGAGCAGTGTTCTATATGATATGCCTGGCAGTCCGATAATGTACTGGAGCAGTGTGTTATATGATATGCCTGGCAGCCCGATAATGTACTGGAGCAGTGTTCTATATGATATGCCTGGCAGTCCGATAATGTACTGGAGCAGTGTTCTATATGATATGCCTGGCAGTCCGATAATGTACTGTACTTGAGCAGTGTATTATATGATATGCCTGGCAGCCCGATAATGTACTGGAGCAGTGTTCTATATGATATGCCTGGCAGTCCGATAATGTACTGGAGCAGTGTTCTATATGATATGCCTGGCAGCCCGATAATGTACTGAGAGCAGTGTTCTATATGATATGCCTGGCAGCCCGATAGTGTACTGGAGCAGTGTGTTATATGATATGCCTGGCAGCCGAAATGTACTGGAGCAGTGTTCTATATGATATGCCTGGCAGTCCGACAATGTACTGGAGCAGTGTCTATATGATATGCCTGGCAGCCCGATAATGTCGTACTGGAGCAGTGTATTATATGATATGCCTGGCAGCCCGATAATGTACTGTACTGGAGCAGTGTTCTATATGATATGCCTGGCAGCCCGATAATGTACTGGAGCAGTGTTCTATATGATATGCCTGGCAGCCCGATAATGTACTGGAGCAGTGTTCTATATGATATGCCTGGCAGCCCGATAATGTACTGGAGCAGTGTTCTATATGATATGCCTGGCAGCCCGATAATGTACTGGAGCAGTGTTCTATGATATGCCTGGCAGCCCGACAATGTACTGGAGCAGTGTTCTATATGATATGCCTGGCAGCCCGATAATGTACTGGAGCAGTGTTCTATATGATATGCCTGGCAGCCCGATAATGTACTGGAGCAGTGTGTTATATGATATGCCTGGCAGTCCGATAATGTACTGGAGCAGTGTTCTATATGATATGCCTGGCAGCCCGATAATGTACTGGAGCAGTGTCTATATGATATGCCTGGAGTCCAGACAATGTACTGGACAGTGTTCTATATGATATGCCTGGCAGCCCAATAATGTACTGGAGCAGTGTTCTATATGATATGCCTGGCAGCCCGATAATGTACTGGAGCAGTGTTCTATATGATATGCCTGGCAGTCCGATAATGTACTGGAGCAGTGTGTTATATGATATGCCTGGCAGCCCGATAATGTACTGGAGCAGTGTTCTATATGATATGCCTGGCAGTCCGATAATGTACTGGAGCAGTGTTCTATATGATATGCCTGGCAGTCCGATAATGTACTGGAGCAGTGTTCTATATGATATGCCTGGCAGTCCGATAATGTACTGGAGCAGTGTTCTATATGATATGCCTGGCAGTCCGATAATGTACTGGAGCAGTGTTCTATATGATATGCCTGGCAGTCCGATAATGTACTGAAGCAGTGTTCTATATGATATGCCTGGCAGTCCGATAATGTACTGGAGCAGTGTTTATATGATATGCCTGGCAGCAGTCAATGTACTGGAGCAGTGTTCTATATGATATGCCTGGCAGTCCGATAATGTACTGGAGCAGTGTTCTATATGATATGCCTGGCAGTCCGATAATGTACTGGAGCAGTGTTCTATATGATATGCCTGGCAGTCCGATAATGTACTGGAGCAGTGTTCTATATGATATGCCTGGCAGTCCGATAATGTACTGGAGCAGTGTTCTATATGATATGCCTGGCAGTCCGATAATGTACTGGAGCAGTGTTCTATATGATATGCCTGGCAGTCCGATAATGTACTGGAGCAGTGTTCTATATGATATGCCTGGCAGCCGATAATGTACTGGAGCAGTGTTCTATATGATATGCCTGGCAGCCCGATAATGTACTGGAGCAGTGTTCTATATGATATGCCTGGCAGTCCGATAATGCTGAGTCCGATAATGTACTGGAGCAGTGTTCTATATGATATGCCTGGCAGTCCGATAATGTACTGGAGCAGTGTTCTATATGATATGCCTGGCAGCCCGATAATGTACTGAAGCAGTGTTCTACATGATATGCCTGGCAGTCCGATAATGTACTGGAGCAGTGTTCTATATGATATGCCTGGCAGTCCGATAATGTACTGGAGCAGTGTTCTATATGATATGCCTGGCAGCCCGATAATGTACTGGAGCAGTGTATTATATGATATGCCTGGCAGTCCGATAATGTACTGAAGCAGTGTTCTATATGATATGCCTGGCAGTCCAATAATGTACTGGAGCAGTGTTCTATATGATATGCCTGTACAACAGTATTGCAGCAACTGACCTAGACTGAACTCTTCACAAAATCTGTGTTCTTTGAGGTTCCTACTGATCAGATACCTTGAGAGACATTGATGAAGAACCCCTCTACTCTTTTGTTACCTTGTTTTGTTTAAAACTAGCCTGTGTTGCACCAGTAGGCTGATGGATGAAAAAAACACAACTATCAACACATAACAGCATTTACAGTACCCAGCCATCACCCTGCCACCGAAATAGCATCGCTTTATGACCACAGCACACGGCTATGGCAACACAGGGCTCTTTTGTGAATGCAGATGGAGTGTGCTAAAGGGCAAGAAAGCAAAAGGTGGTGAACGCTAAAGAGCAAAACAGAGAGTTAGTGCAGGACAGGGTAGCTACAGTACATGGTGCTGTGAGACACATGGGAAGGCAGAAACAATCCTTAGCGTAAAGGCAGATTCCGCACCACACAGATGAACAATACTCCCATGTAAAGCTGCCTCGTTATCTGAAGGGACTGAATTTCGGGAACACCTCACATGGTATTGATCAGAATAAAAACAGAATCTGCCAGAAAAGGACCACGTAGCACACCCAGTCTGCCCCAGTGTTCCCTCTCCATTGTACCTCCAGAGACCCTAACTGGTCTCCAGCAAGCCTCCCCCGCCTCTTTTCTAACATACCCCTACATTTATCCTGTTCTTGACAACACAAGGAGACCCCTAATAATTGGGGTGCTAATGTAACATCACAGCTCTTTGTTTTTGTTTTTTACACTGATAAGATCACAGCACTCTATCATTACAGGGAGACCCTAATAAGACATTAAGGATGTCATGGTATAAACATGTTTGATTATATGACAGCCGTCACATGTAATACATGCTTATTGTAATACTGCAGCATTAAGGAAGTAATCATTTTTGTACAAAAAAGCTCCCTAAGCTCTTTGTGATGCAGGAATCTGGGACAGCTGTCCATAAAAAACAGAAATAACTGGTTGTAAGACCTAAAAAAAAAAAAACAGTATACAGTGAACCAAGGTCATCCCAGTATCATAAATTTCCAAGGTATCAATACTATGACATTGTTATATCATAATTTCTCTATATGACATCCCAGTTTGTGTGTGTTATTACTGGGGAGGGGGCTGATATTAACGCTCTGTATGTGTTCTTACAGGCGTGGGGGACATTTTGATAACAACACAGCTCTTAATTATGGGGGATGGCTCTGATAACATCACAACTCTTGCGTGTTACTGCGGGGGACCCCCCGATAACATCACGGCTCCTGCGTGCTACTGCGGGGGGACCCCCGATAACATCATGGCTCCTGCGTGCTACTGCGGGAGGACCCCGATAACATCACAGCTCTTGCGTGCTATTGCGGGGGGACCCCGATAACATCACAGCTCTTGTGTGTTATTGTGGGGGGAACCTGATAACATCAGTTTTTGGGTATTATTATGGCTTAACCCTAATAAGATCACAGCTGTCGAATTTTCGTGGGGGATCCTGATAACATTACAGCTCTTCTGTGTTATTGTGGAGGTGCCCTAATAACAGCACAGGTCCTGTGTGTTATTACGGTGGTGGGGGTGTGTGATAGGATCACAGTTCTCAGAGTTATTACAATGGGACCCTGATATATGTCCTGTACTAGATATATCCAGCACTATCAAAAACAGCCCTCCCCCAAAAAACATTCACAACTAGAATGGCACATCCATTTCTAACACGCTCGATCCTGAAGACTCAGGATGCTATACAAACAAACAATAATCACATTTATTTACAGACTTAATAAATACCTCAACTAAACCCTAACAGATGTATTAAAACCTTAAATATTGCTATATACTAAAAAGTAGACTCCTGGAAGGCTACCTCCCTTAGATATCAATTAAATGTTTGCTCAAACAGCTAGAAGTTCAGCCCCATTTGAACGCCTCCACCAAGAAGGAAGTTCGTAAGCTGACTGGGAGGACATTCCAAATCATAGGTGCTAGAACAGAAAAAGCCGTATTATGACTGCTCTGACTCTGAGCTAGGAACAGCTAGCAGATTCCACTTGTTGGAGCAAACAGTGCAGGCTGACGCATATACAGTCAAGAGATTTTCAGGTGGTCAGGACCCAGGCCATGCAGGGCTTTGTATACTAGTAACGCAATCTTTTTTTTGCTCCCCACTCCCCAGCCTGCCCTTTTCGGTTAGCCACCCACTCCCAGAGCCATCACCCTCCTTCTCCCGGACTTATCTCTCAACTCTTTGTATCCCCCTGTCTTATCCCCACCCCTCCCCCCCCGGTAGGGTCAATAAGGTGGGCCTTGCCCCCGTTAAAGTTCAAGCCTGGTCCAGAGTCACGGTGCCAAGGTCAGTGGTGCAAGGCCTGAGGAGAAGAAGCGGTGTCATTCTGCTGGCTGGTCTGTCCTGTTTCTCCATGCCTTCAAGACACCAAATGGCCATGAGCTGCATGACACACGCACCAGACATGTGTCACGCACCCAGCTGCATCGATGTCTCCCCTCCGTGATCTCAGGCCCTGCCTGCATCACCACTTGTGGCCATCCATGTGGTGATCATGAGGCAGCAGCTACAACCCCCCCCCCGGAGGACAGCATCCTCTGGGACACTTGCTCCTCCTCCTTCCATCGGCTGGACCTCTTACGAGTCAAGCTCGTTCCTGAACTCTGGTCGCTGGCGTCAGCGGTAGCACTACCACTGCACCAACAGGCGGGCTGTTCGCAACACAATCCTGAACATGGTGTATCCTGGAACTGCCAGTGTGCTTTCAGCACTACAGGCAGGATATGTGCCGAGGTTTAACTCTGGCAATCACCCTGGCTGCTGCAATCCGCACCAGCTGCAGACGGGCACACCAACCTTTCAGACAGCCCTAGGTAGAGAGCATTACCAGGTCTCGACATCATGAAGGCATGCACTAGGGTCACTATGTCCTTGTGCACAAGATATGGTTTGAGCCGGGGGATATCCACTACAGACCACTGCTGTGACATAATATTCTAGTGACAGCTTGCAGTCCACAGTGGTGCTCAGCTTCTTAAGGCCCTCCACACCTCGCAGCGGTACACCACTTAAGGATGGACACAATGATGAACCACTGGTCACCACTGCCCTACAGGAACATGGTTCCACCAGCAGCATCTCCCTCTGGTTTAGATACAAACTCAGCAGGCTGGAAGCCATTCAGCTGAAAATTTCTTGTAGCTATCATTCGAGCATGGAAAATGCATCATGCTGGTTAGGTATAAAGAACAGATACAGTTGGGTGTCATCTACTGTATATGGCATCTAAACTCCAACGTGCATCATCTAATGATCTTTTCTAAAGCAACATATACAAGGCAAATAACACTGGGCACATAATCAACCTTGTGGCATCCCATAGCTGATCACAGCTGTCTGTGAGAAGAAAACCCCCAATGCAATCTACTTCGAAGACTCAAACTAAGTGCTGCCCCAGTGGGTCCACCATATTTCTCGAGGCAACCTATCAAAACCCCATAATGCACCGTATCAGATGCCAACGAGAGATCTAAGAGAACAACGGCGTATTCTTCCCGTCTCTCAGCAGATCTTGAGCGTTTTCAGGAGAGAAGAGTTTTTCAGAAAATTGTTCGGGAACAAGGGGACATGCTATGAAGCTGGAGAGGTAGGTTCAGGAGAGATGCGAGAAGGTACTTCCTCACAGAAAGAGTGGTGGATTCCTGGAACAGCCTTCCACTGGAGGTGGTGGAGGCAAAGACAATGGTGGGGTTCAAGAATGCATGGGATAGGCGTAAGCGTATGTATCTTAGTGGAAAGGAAGGGGGAGTGAGAAAGAGCTGGAGACCGCTTAGGGTCTGTGGTGATACTGTAGGTAAGAAAAAAATGAGCAGGCTGGGTGGGCCAAGTGGTCCTTATCAGCCGTCATATTCTATGTTTCTATCAAACACACTGACAAATGTTTTTGTGCTGTTCTGAGACCCAGAACCAGATAGAAATGGCTTGTAGAGTTTAAACTTCTCCAGGTCAGCCTCGAGGTGTGCTGCAACTCCTATCTCAATCACCTTCCCCAAAAATGGAAGTGTTGAAACAGGCCTGTAATTTCCCAAGATGTCCAGGTCAAGACGTGGTTTAAGGAGGGGTCACACCAGTCTGGCCTAAGGGTGTCGAGGGCTGAGGCGCTGGGTGACCAGGGAACAGACTAGGATCACTCAGGGGCTGGCTGAGGGAAGAAGGACTGAGCATACAGAGGTGGCCCTCTTCTATCAGGGTAGGGGGACGCTGCAAGTCACTGCCAGGATGATACCTAGTGCAGTGTTTGTGTAGCAACAGGTGACAGACTGATAATCAGCTGGGCACAGGCATAGAGCACGTGCGGCATCTTTACGCCACACGCCCGCATCATGGCATGTGTACCAGCCTGCAACAGGGTACGAAACAGGGGAAAGGATATGTGCACCAGTTGCCATGCATGATGGTGTCCTGGAGCCTTTGGATCTCTCCCCATGTGAATCCCTGCTGGCACAACAGTGGGGGAACAGAAGCTGAGGTTGGGGACTCATGGGTCGCTTGAACTGCACAGGCAGGTGATGACGGGGATGACGACAAAATGTTCACTGAAGAAGAGAAAAAAAAAGAAGAAGATGATGATGAAAAAAAGAGGGAGGGGTCACATCACAGTCCTTTTCAGGGCCAAAGGGAAACACCCCTCCTCAAGGGAGTACTGAAAAATCCTTTTAACACCTGACCCAGCACCTCTAGACAGTTGCGTAGAACCAGGTTTAAAAAGATTGATCCTCAGCAGCAGTGCTACAACTCGGGCCACCGGTGACCTGGGTTTGGGAGAGAGGATGGGTCGCAGGAGGTCCAACCAGGAGGGTAGGCTGAGCATCCCACAGGACACTCGCCTCTTCTGGGGAGGGAGGGGCAGGAGGAAGCTCTCCATCATGCTACCATCACACTACATTGGGTGACTGTGCCAGCGAAGCAAGATTCTGTGGTGGGAGGAGACACCGATCGGCTGGCGTGGACAAGACGCACGATGTGCACACATTCTTCTCCTAGCTGGAGTGTCTCCAAGGAGTGGGGATAAAAAGGAAAACCCCCGGCCGCTGCAAACATGACGGCCTTGCCTGCCCAGAGACCCCTGCACCCTTTGACCTGGGCGATCTCCAGGCCACCAAGTGACCTGCCAGATCTGGAGGAATCTGGTTCAGCCCAATGGCCTCTATCGTGGGAAGGGGATACCATGAGTAACGGCTGGGAGGAGGTAAGTATGGGGAGATGGCAGGATGATGGAGTTGGTGCGTCCAAAGGCCCGAGATGGGACCCGGTAGCCAGCTGGAGAGACAAGGGAGTATGAACAATAAAAAGACTGATCCTTCAGGTGATTTATCAATCGCAGCTGCCATGCGCTTCCACAGACTATTTCGATATTTAATCATGTAAACCTGGTAATCTGCAATCCTGATGCCTAAGGAGGCAGAAGCATCTCTCTTTACCCATGACTTCCAACCTCCTTTATAAGGAGCACATACGACAGGGAGCTCTGGATCAGGCATGTGCAGCCATAATGATGACTGCATCTGTGTCATGTTGTAAGGCATAATAAGAAGTAGAGGCAGGATATTGTTCATTTGCATTCCAAGGTACAGCGGAAGAAGTGCCATCTCTCTGCCATGCATCCATGGTAGCAGCAATGTAGGAAATATAGGAGAGAAAACCATGGAGGGCACTGTGGGCACTTCTGAAAAATCAGAGACTGCGCTTAGTGGAGTCTTCCTCCTCAGCAGCAAATCCCATGGACTCATGCACCTGTTCGAGAGGAATCTGATAAAGAGGTATCCTGCAGAGAAGACTTAGAAGTACAAACTACTGTGTCCTCACTACAAGAGGACAAAATGGAGCTGTAACCAGTAACCTAGGAGAGTTCTGTATCTCCATCCTCCTTTTCAAAATCCTCTTCTGTTCAGGTCATCAGAATTAAATTCCTCCTCATCTGGATGAGGTAAGGAAGCCTTTCATAGATAAAGCTGACTTAAATGGTGACTGACAAGGAGGAATGACAGTGATTGCTAAAGTAGCAAAAAGTGTCAAAGGGCAAGGTGCCTTCGACGATGATGCTGTGATTGATGCCAGTAGAGCAGGCAGCAAGTGTCAAAATAATCCAGACACTGGAGCAAGCACCACTTCAGAGTTGATGACACCTAGTACAGGGTCAGAGAGACTATCTTCGAGGTAACGGTGTCAATCAACAGAGGCTGCATATTGCATTGCTACTAGCAGGAAACTCAGAGCCAGACCCCAACCTTAGCATCTCCTGAACAGTCGGGGGTGGGGGCACCATAATCGAGGTTGCAGCCACTGCCTTCGACTGGCGACTGACTACCCTTTGACCCTAACCGATGTGAGGATCTGGAATGTACAGAACCAGGTGCCTTATCCTTCTGCTTGGAATGGTGCTGTTCTGATGACAATATCCACATGTTGTCTCGAGATTTCAATGAATGCTGTAGGGACAATGTTGCCAACCGCCAAGAAAACGTGTCAGTATTTATGCCCTTCGACCTTGAAGGAAAAGCCAAAGAGGACCTTTAAGTGTTACAGGAGGCATCCATCTTAGCAAGGAAAGGTTCCAGAACTGTTGGACAGCATCTCCTTGTGTAGTGGTTAAACCCCTGGCTGATGTCACAGGCCTTAACGTTATGGGCTAGACCCAAACAGCAAAGAGTCAGAATGAGTGGCGTCTGAAGATTTTCAAGCCACAGCAACAGATCCTAAAAACAGTTCCTTCAACGATGGCATACAACGATGGAAAACAAAAATATAGCTGGAAAAGAAAGTTGAATACATGATGGTGTTGTTTCTCAGCATGATCTGATGAGCAGTTGATGGCGGGAAAAAGAACCGAGAAGTGGTGGTGCCATCCCTGTTATATAGGTGGCGTCAATGTATGCCATCATGCGCATCCCCTGGCTAGCAAAAGTTTCCAACTGCTCTTGATGCTGACACCTTAATAGTTCCAAACATGTGGCCCAATGGAGAAGATGTCCTTGATGAAGATCTCCGACTTTCTCAGAGTGACTGCCCTTTGAAAATCTGATAATGGCTTCTCAGAGCCAGCCAGTCATCAACTGAGGAAGCCAATTTAGACAGTGCACCATATGTAAAGGAAGCCAATTCAGGCAGTTATGTTTCAGAATGGGAACCCAGTTGATGGGTGTTCTACCTTGATGTTTGGTAGTTGGGCAACTTCATAGCATGGTCCTGAGGTGAACACCAAGAAACCCCACTCCTACTTGAGATAAAATAAGCAAGTGGCCAATTCAGGCAGGAAGAATATTGTATCTGTAAGATTTGCCGGGGGGGAGTGTGCACTGAATTTTCTGTTTCAACTAATGTATGCCATAAAGCAGTAGCACTCGTCATGAAGAAGCCATTTAAAGTTTGTGAATGAGGAAGGGTTAAGCTGCTAACTCTGTGTTTGTCATCCATCAAGCCATACCTCTTTCAGGAATGCTCCAGCCTCCACCCGGTTGCCTTCAACCACCGCAACTCATACTACAGCGAACTGTGTTGGGAGGTTAGCGAGTGGACCCAGATGGGTGTGAAAGTCCAGGGCCTTCAAAATAGCTAAATTATAGCCATCTATGGCAGCTCTAGCACCCCCTGCTACCATACCCGAGATGTCCAATTTCATCTCTGGCTCCTGTCCAAAATGTTTGCTCCTTAAACAAAATATCAACCCACTTAAGGCATAAGTCATGCATAGACCAGATTAGAAAGCTGCACCTGACTGACAATGTGTTGGTTTCAGGGTTTGCAAAGCCATCTCAACACAGTGATACCCAATAAATGACCGGCAGGATCATGTTTCCATTTCAAGATCCATTTCTGGGTTTGCCCAGTCTCTTTGGTTGCCAACACCATAACATAATGGCTTACACAAATCTGCTCAGTGCTGTAGGTCTTTGTTTGTGTGAACAAAACTGCTCCTAAAATCACAGAAAGAAGCCAAGGCACAATCTATCACAGCAGAGGGATATCCCAATTGGGACTCCAATACAAAGTCCGGGGGTTTAAAAAACAAAGTCTAAGGCCCCTGCTAGCAGACCCAAGATACTGGCAACCAGTCAGCTGGCTGGCGATAGCACTGCCCAGGGTGATGCGTCCTATCCCAAGGCTGACTGGCAACACGTTTCACCTCTGCAGCAACCCCCAACAGGCCAGGGAGCTTGCCTCCCCCTTTGGGACATTGCAATATGCAAATATTTCAAGCCTTGGGGCTCTGTGTCCCACCAGGAGAAGAGGGAGGCACTGGGCAAGGCACACTTGGAGGAAAAAACAGGTTACTCACCTGGAACAGTAGTTCTAGGAGTGGTATATGTTGTCCATCCACACGTCTTGGCATGCCCCTTTCCCTTTTAATTCTTGCCAGAAGGTCTTAAAGCTGGCTCCTCCACCGGGTGGGAAAACAAGAAATGGGAGGGGGAGGACATAATCTGGACTCACAAACTATACCCAAACTGAGTTTAAGAACTGCAAAGGAGTAGCCAGAAGGCTGTATTGGCAGAATTCAAGGCACAGAATTACTGGCAGCTTACTCCAGCAGAAGCAGATGAGGCTATCATGGGACAGTAATCCAGGGTTGTCCACCCCCGAAACCAAATAACTGGATAGGGGAGAAACAACAAGTCTCCCTAATTAAAAACTGAGGGATGAGTCCTTAAGGACACGCATGGAGGAGACGGGGGAGAGAGAGAGAGAGAGAGAGAGAGAGAGAGAGAGAGAGAGGGCAGCCCTCAAACCCACCCCAAAGGGGTGGCGCCAAGGCATTGAGGAGGGAGCAGCCCCCCCTCCTGATCCCTCTCCCCCGTCAGGAGGAGAAGAAAAAGTCCCACTGTGTGCCCAAGGTCACCCTGCTCCTGACCAGTGAAAAGGAAGGGGGAAGGGGGACCCAGAGACTGAGGCCCCAGGGGGATGGAGGGTGGGATTTGTAATGAATGGTGAAGATACACAGAAAGATCAAGAATTACGGTAGGTATGTAATTTTCATATCTTATCTGTGTCAATCTTCACCATTCATCACCTCTGGGTGAGTACGCCCCGAAGGGGCCTAGACTCTAAAGGACTAGTCCCTTAGCTCCCATTGGGGAGAAAACATAGAGGGAATCCTTTATAGCTCTGGCGAGGCTAGAGAGGTGGGGGACCACCCCCCCCGAGGGGGCAGGAGGTTGCCCCGACAGACACCGCCTCACCCTACGGGAGAAAAAGAACAGGTTACTCACCTGTAACAGTAGTTCTAGGAGTGGTACATGTTGTTCATCCACACTTCTTGGCATGCCCCCTTCCACTTTAAATCTTGCCAGAAGTCTTCAAGCTGGCTTCTCCCACCCACCTGGGTGGTATATACCTCGGCTCCGCCCAATGACGGCAGATCTTAGCCCGCTGGAAGCAAGGTTGTGCGCCTAAAGCCGGGAAGGTCGGGTGGTGAGAGATTATGGAACAACATATACCACTCCTAGAACTACTGTTACAGGTGAGTAACCTGTTCTTCTAGGAGCGTGGCTATGTTGTTCATCCACACTTCTTGGCAGACTCCAAGCAGTTCTCCGGGAGGAGGGAGGCAAGGCGCACACCCTCTACTTAGGAAATAAAAATTGGAGAACCAAGGCCCCAAAACCAGCATCCCAGTGTGACTCAAGGTCAATGTGGTAGTGGGTAATGAAGGTGTTTGCTTACTTTCAGGTAGCAGCCCGGCAGATTTCCTGGATAGGGATGTCCCTGGAAGCAGCCACCAATGCAGCAGTATAGCGAGTAGAATGAGCTCTTATCCCTCTGGGAGGCTCCTTGCCCGCTAACTTATAGCACAGACCTATGCATGATGTAATCCATCTTGCTATGGTCCGTTTGGCTGCAGGTCTGCCAGAAGCAGCTTCACTTTAAGTGACAAGCAGCTGGTGAACCTCTCCATGAATTTCTGCCATCCTCTCCTTGAAGTAGGAGAAAACACATCTCAGGTCCATTAGTAAACCAGAAGAGTTAACACCTGGTTAAGGTGAAACTCTGACACCACCTTCGGAAGGAACTTCAGGAGGGGGCACAGGACAACTTCGTCCCTATGAAAGACCAGATGAGGGGAGTCACAGCGCCTGAGGAGCTCCCCTGTCCCTTCTGGCAGGCAATGACAGCCACCAGGAAGGCTGTCTTCCATGACAAGCGTGAAACTCTCACATTTGTGCATGGGTTCGAATGGCTTGCCCATGAACTTTGCCAAAACCAGCAACAGATCCCACGGAGGTGGAGGTTCATGCACCGGAGGGAATATGTGATCCAGGCCTTTGAAAACACGCCCGACCACTGTCTCCTCCACCAATGTCGGCTGACTGGCCCGTGCCCGGTAAGCAGAAATGGCTGCCAGGTGCACCCTAAGGATTGATGACCGTAGACCCCCTTTGGAGAGAGAGACCAAAGGTATTCAAGAATGTTAACCACAGAACAGGATATGGGGTCCAGACCCTTACCCTGACACCAAATGGAAAATCATTTCCATTTGAAGGCATAACATTTCCTAGTCGACTTCTTTCTAGATGCCTCCACCACGGTGCAGACATTTTCGGAAAGACCCAGAGCCTGGAACTCTAGCCGCTCAGGTACCAGGCTGTGAGGTGCAGGGATTGAAGGTCCAGATGGAATACCTTCCCCTGGTTCATAGATACCAGGTCCGGGCGTGTACAAAGCCGCTCCAGGGGCCTGCAGCTGAAGCTGAGGAAATCTGGGTACCAGAAAGTACAGTTACTTAAGAACTTACCGTAACAGTAAATCTTCGAGAACAGCTCTTGCAGCAGGTTATACCATTAGGACTGAAGCCGGCAGGCGTCAGGACTTCACGGAAAAATTCTAGCTAGCTATCTTCAGTGGTGACCACCCCCGATGTCGGTCCCGCCTCCGACGTCAGACGTAGACATAAGGGCGGTCCTACCGATTCTTTCAGTTCTCCGCCTGGAGACTTCTGGCCGCAGACTGACATCAAATGGGAGACCGAGGATCCACCGCTCGAAGTCAAAGGAAACAAATCCTGATAGTAAAGGCAAAGCCATGCTTCCTCCAAGGGGAAGGTGGGCAGGATACGCTGCAGAAGACTGTTCAAGATCTACTGTTACGTAAGTTCTTACGTAACTGTACTATCTTACTCGAGACACAGCTCTTTGCAGCAGGTTACACCATTAGGACTGATTTCCAAGCAGTAACGCCGCTGCCAACAATTCGGGAGGAGGAAAATAGGAAATACATTCCAGGTCCTGAATCTAGGACAGGGAGACCCTGTAGCACCGCCAGGCCGAAACCAGCTCTTCGACGAGAGGCGATGTCCAGGCTATAATGCCTGATAAATGTATGCACAGAGCTCCAAGTGGCTGCAGCACATATGGCAGAAGTGGAGACGTTTCGGAGTGCTGCAAAGGAGGTGGCCACGCCCCTAGTGGAATGACCCCGGACTTAACCCAGGAGGGGCTTCTGTTTGAGCTCATAACAGAATGAAATACACTGGACAAGCCAGCGAGACAGGGACTGTTTAGATACAGGTTGGCCCATCATCCTCTCAGAAAAGGAAACGAAAAGTTGCTCAGAACTACGAAAGGTTTAGTTCTGTTGAGGTAATACCTCAGGCTGCGGTGAACATCCAGGGTGTGAAGCAGAGCCTCTCCTTTATTCGAGTAGTTCGGGAAGTAGACCGGCAGGTCAATGTCCTGATTCAGCGTGAGTGAAGAAACCACCTTAGGCAAAAATTTAGGATTCGTCCTCAGGGATACTCTGTCCTGGTGGAAAACTAAATAAGGCTCTTTGCACATGAGAGGGTGAAGCTCAGAAATTCTTCTCGTTGAAGTAACAGCAACCAAAAATAGCGTTTTCCACGAAAGCGTAGCTATAATCATGACAGGTTCGAAGGGGGGCGTGAGTTGCTCCAGGACAAAGAGCAAATCCCATGGAGGCACTGGGTCCTTAATGGGTGGCCTAAGGTGTAACACCCTCTCAAAAATTCGGAGAGGAGTCTAATTGTGCCACTGTACGATGTCCCACCGGAAGGTGGTAGGCAGAGATGGCACAAAGGTGCACTTTGATAGGGAGTAAAGCTGAGACCCGAACGAAAGAGGGAGAGCAGGTAGTCCAACATCACTCCCACCGGGCAACCTAAAGGGGAGAAATCGCGTGCTCGCGACCATAAACAAAAACGGCGCCATTTCATGGCGTACGTCGCATGCGTTGCCGGCTTTCTGGCTGCAGAAAGAACTTCCGCAACCTCTTGCGAGACCCCGTGACGCAAGATGGCTATGTCTCTAGGAGCCATGCATGCAGGTTCAGTGAGCGTAAGTCCGGGTGGACCAGTGAACCTTCCTCCTGAGACAAGAGATGGGAGCTGAACGGCAGCGGGAGCGGAGGTTCCCGGGATAGCTGAATTAGCAAGGGGACCAGATCTGTCTGGGCCAGACATGGGCCACCAGGATCATTGTTGCATGCTCCCTGCGCAGTTTGAGAAGAACTCTCTGGATCAACGGGAAGGGAGGGAAAGCGTAGAGGAATCTGTCCGCCCAGGAGAGGGACAACGCGTCTCGCCAGAAAACACCAGGCCTTGGATCTAGCGAGCAAAAATTGGGCAGTTTTGCATTGGATGGGGATGCGAACAAGTCCAACTCTGGAGTTCCCCATCGAAGAAACAGATCCTCTGCTACCTCTTGAAGAAGTTCCCACTCGTGGACTCTGGCCTGGGAGCGACTCAGGCTGTCTGCAATCGTGGTGTCCACCCCGGGAACATGTACAGTGATCAGATTTGCGCCGTGTCGGATTACCCAATCCCACACCCTCATGGCCTCCCTGCAAAGGGGGTAAGAGTGTGCGCCTCCTTGTTTGTTGAGGTAATACATCACCGCCGTGTTGTCTGTCTGAAGCAGGAGAGTACTCGGCGGGATTTCTGACTGAAAGGCCTGCAGGGCATAAAGGACCGCCCTCATCTCTAGAACATTGATATGGAGATGAGCCTCCAGAGGGGTCCACGTACCCTGGGACTTCACCCCCGTCCAGGTGTGCTCCCCACCCTAGACCTGAGGCGTCTGTGGTGAGGATTACCTCCGGGGACGGCGCTACAAACGGGACGCCCATGGAGAGCGACCCTGGGTCTAGCCACCACTGCCAGTCTCAAATCACGGTGTTCGTGATTCTGACCGGATGCTGCATGTGGTCTTGCCTTTGATCCCATTGCACCTTGAGCATCCACTGAGTTACCCGCATGTGGAGCCTTGCGAAAGGGACGGTAGGAATGGCCGCAGCCATGTGTCCGAGCAAGCGAAGGACCGACCTGGCAGGGACGGTCTTGTTAGATGATAGCTCCCTGATGAGGGATCTGATGCGCTCCGCTCTGTCGTCTGGAAGAAAAGCTCTTCCCTGAACGGTGTCCAGTACTGCGCCTATAAATTGCAGCTTCTGCGACGGTACCAGGAGAGACTTCTCGTGGTTGATTAAGATGCCCAGAGATCGGAACAGGACCTGGGTGCTCTGGATCGCACGTAACAACGCCTCTCTGGAGGCGGCCATGAGAAGCCAATCGTCCAGGTATGGGAACACATAATGGCCCAGTCTCCTTAGAGACGCTGCCACGACTGCCATGCACTTGGTAAAGACCCTGGGTGTGGATGACAGTCCGAATGGAAGGGCTCGGAATTGAAGGTGGTGGTCGAGGAACTCGAAGCGCAGGAACCTCTTGTGTGCCTGAGCTATAGGGATATGCAGGTATGCGTCCTGCATGTCTAGAGACGCTAAGAAGGTGTCTTGTTTCAGCATGGGAATAAGACCCGGAAGAGTCACCATGCGGAATCTCTTGTAGGCGACCGACACGTTGAGGTCGCTGAGGTCCAAAATCGGACGGAGGTCCCCTGTTTTCTTTGGAACCAGGAAGAAGTGGGAATAATACCCTTGTCCTCTCTGGTTCTCCGGGACGTACTCTATCGCTCCCTTTTGCAGGCCTAGATACTTCTTGCCATATCAGAGATTTGTGCTGACCCGGATACCGGGAGAGCAAAGGAGGCCTCGGGGGTGGCTTTTCTTCGAATTCTATATAGTGGCCTCTTCCGACCAACTGAAGAACCCACCTGTCGGTGGTTATAGCCTGCCATCCTGGCAGGAAGTTCGCAATGCGACCCCCGACCATGATATCCCGTTGATCCTGAGGGGCCGGGGCCAGAAATGAGTCAGGCTGTGGCGGCTGAGGGGCCCGCTGGCTGGGCCGGCTTAGGAGTACGCTGGCTTCCGCCCGTGGGCTGTTTCCCCTGGGCTCTACGAAATCCAGAGCCCCTCTGTTGTGGAGTGGAACGGGACTGCTGCCTCTGCATCCGTCCACGAATTCGGCTTTGGTTCCTACGAAAGGAACTAAGCCTGGTTCGGTACATAGCCTGGACTGACCTCATCGCCTTCCCGGCCTCTTGAAGTCTGGTAATAATCTTCTCTGAAGGCTTACCAAACAAGACTTCTCCCTCAAATGGAGCGTCCATGATATTCTTCTGGACGTCCGGGGTAAAGCCGGAGACGCGTAACCAAGAGTGCCTCCGGAGGCATACGCCAGAAGCTGCTGCTCGGGCCGAGGAGTCCGCGGAGTCATACGCGGCTCGTAGCACTTGGGTTCCCACGTCCGAACCCGTACGGAGGAGCTGAAGCATCTCCTCCTTCTGCCCACCTTCCGGCAGTTTTTCAGCCGCTTCCAGACCCTGCTCCCACAAGGCATTTTGGAACTGAACCATGTGGGTTAAATAATTCAAGGATCTGATGGCGCAGGTAGCGGAAGCATACGTGCGCCTGCCCATAGCGTCCAACTGCTTGGACTCTGGGTCCAGTGGCAGGGTGCTCAGATGCTGCGGTCTCTGGGACAAGTCATGTGAGGCTGTGATGACCAGAGAGTTGGCCTGAGGTTGCTGAGTCAAGTACTGGTCTTCTCTAGGAGCCTTGTACAAGCGATCAGCTTTCTTCGGCATCGCCGGGAGCAAATGTGGACACTTCCACGCTGCCTTGGTGACGTCCACGAAAGTGTCAACCAAGGGTGGCACCACCACAGGCTTGGGGTCCTTCTGCCGAAGATATTTGGCAAGGCGTATCCTTTCGGGGTCTAGCTCTTCCGCATCCCATCCCATGTTCTCTTGGATATGCCTCATAATATCCGAGAACGAAGGGTCATCCGGAGGAGACTTCGGCATCTCACGTGGGTCCGGAGAAGGGATGGAGAGAGGAGATGGGGATCTGGATGTTGAGAACTCTGATCCCGTGGCCTCCGTCGAAGGCGATCGTTGGCGTCTCCTGGGTCTCTTGGGGCTGGGTGACCTAGAAGAGGATTTAGACGGAGGTCTCCGTTTTTTAGATCTCCCCCGGGAGGGGTTCCGTGCTCCCGGGGAGGAGGTAAACGGCCTGCCGACCCCGATGGCGAAGAGGGTGCAGGAACCGGGGGTGTAGGAGGAAGAGGAGGAGGAGTGGGAACCATGTCTTTCTTTATGGTGTCCCACCAGTAAGTGAAGAGGTCCTTCACATCCGCTAAAGAAAGGCCGCGGACGGTCTGGGCGCTGGTGGACGGTCGTCGGGTCCCGGCGTCGGCTCCACAGGGGGCTCGGGTAACGGCGAGGGTTCCCTGGGCGTCTCGACATGACCGGGGTCACCCGTCTGGTCCTCGGGCTGCGTCAATTCTTCCTCGGTTAAGGTCTCCTAACCGACGTCGGTCGGAGGCGTCGGGGCTCTCTTCTCAGGAGGAGCGGGCGCCGGCCCCCCTACCGGCGTCCACTGTGGTGTTGGCTTGGCCGGCGATGGTCGTCTGGCCGACAGCAGCTCCAGGGATGTATGGCGAGAGGATGACGACGGATGCACCGGCGTCGGATCCTGAGGTCTCTTCAAAGAACTAAGCTCCAACGTCTTGCGGGGAGGCAAGGAAGCTGACCTGACGTCGGGATCCGAAGGGCGGGAACCCGACTTATGATGGTGATGGCGATCCCCAGACTTCACCAAGGCCCTGGAGGACGAAGACGAGGACGGCCTGGTGGACTTGGCCTAAGAAGAGGACTTCCTGACCGCAGCCGGGGGAGGCTGAGAGCTGGCCCTGGAGGGGGAGCGGTCGGACCTGGAACCGGAGTTGCGAGAGTCCGAAGCCCTGGAAGGGGCCTTCTCCCTTCGTTTCTCAGCGTGCTTGTGGGACTTTTTAGTGGATCCCCCCTTGGAAGACATGGTTTTAAGTTTTTCTTCCAGTAAGAAAGCCTGAAGGGCCTTCTGACGTCGGATCCGGGTTCTACTGTTAAACCCCTGGCAGAAGGAACAGGCCCGGGTATCGTGGTCTGGGCCTAGGCACCGGACGCAGGCCGTGTGGGGATCCTTGAAGGGGATCTGTTTCCCGCAAGCACACTTGGAAGAGTGACCGGAGGTCGGAGAGGACATCAGCAAAAACTTGCTTGCAGAAATCCTAATTTCCGTGGGAAAGAACTTAACCACGTGTCGCGCTCAGAGCTGAACCAAGGGTCGAGACATGCAAGTCGACGCAAGGAAAGAACTGAATCGGGCGGACCGCCTCCTATGTACTACGCCTGACGCCGAGGCAGGACCGACGTGGCGGTCCCGCTGAAGATAGCTAGCTAGAATTTTTCTCTGGGGTCCTGACGCCTGGCGGCTTCAGTCCTAATGGTGTAACCTGCTGCAAGAGCTGTGTCTCGAAGTAAGATCTGGCATGACCAATCTGGGGCTACCAGTATCACCTTCGCCTTGTCCCTCCTCACCTTGAGTAACACCTTGCGGATCAAGGGAAATGGAGGAAAGGCGTAGAGGAGGCCTAGGGTCCACAGCCTCGAGAAGGCATCCCCCTGCAGTGAGCCCTGCTGAGGGGGGCGGGCATGAAACAACCTCAGCTTGGTGTTCTCCCTGGAGGCAAAAAGGTCCACCAATGGTTTGCCCCAATGGGAGAACAGGCTGTAAGATACCTCTGGATAGAGAGACCACTCGTGGAATGTCTGGCCTTTGCGGCTGAGAGCATCCACCAGCTGGTTCGAGGCTCGTGCCACATGGATGGCTAGGAGATCCACCTCCAACCGGCTTACGAGGGTCCAGATGCGGAGTGCCTCCTTGTACAGGAGACATGAGTGCGTGCTGCCTTGTTTGTTGAGGTAGTACATGGTCGTGGTATTGTCCGTCTGGACTTGAACCACTTGACCCCGGAGCTGAGGAGTGAAAGCTGACAGTGCCAGTCTGACTGCTCTGAGCTCCAACAGTTTGATGTGGCATCGGGACTTCTCGGGGGTCCAGAACCCATGGGCCCTGTTGTCCCCCACATGGGCTCCCCAGCCCATGAGAGAGGCATTGTTGTAAGGATGACCGTCGGCTCGGGACAGACAAACAAGATCCCTTCCTGCAACCGGTCTGGGGCGGTCCACCATTGGAGAGTGTCCCACATCTTCTGGGTTACCTTGATCAGCTGGTCGAAGTGACCATATCGCTGACTCCACTGGGCGGCCAGCTCCCACTGGAGGGGGCGCATGTGCCACCGGGCCCAACGGATCACTGAGGTGCATGCCACCATGTAACCCAGAAGGCGCAGAAAGTCCTGGCCAGGGCGCAAGTGCCCAACCAGAAATGATTGGGCAAAGGAGGAGAGAACCTCCGTCCTGTCCACCGGGAGCCGAGCTCTGGCTTGACAAGAGTCTAGCTCTGCCCCGATGAAGCCCATCACCTGAGAGGGCACGATTTCCGACTTGGCCTCGTTGATCAGGAGGCCGAGTTGGGAGCAGGTTTGGAGGGCCAGATCCCTGGACCTCTCCACCTCTGAAGTGAGGAACCTACCAAGAGCCAGTCATCGAGATAAGGGTAGATTTTGACTCCTCGAAGCCGAAGGTGGGCCGCCATCACTGCAATGCAATTGGTGAAGACCCGAGGGGCCAATGACAGGCCGAACGGCATGGCTCAGAACTCATACAGGGTCACTTCGACCCTGAAGTGGAGGAACTGCTGATGGGACGGATGGATTGGGACATGAAAAAATGTGTCCTGTAGATCCAGTGAACAGAATCACATATTTCGTTCCAGGGATGGTATGATCTGGGTCAGAGTGACCATCCGGAAGGTGCGAGGCCTGAGATATTGATTCAAGTCATGGAGATCTAGGATGGGGCGCCAATCCCATGTCTGCTTGGGCACCAGGAAGTACCTGGAAACAAAGCCTGGGTCTGTCGGTGGATCCGGCACTGGAGCTACTGCCTCCTTGCGGAGGAGCTGAGCTACGTCATCTCGAAGAGCCGACAGGGTGCAGGTGGAGATCTGTTCCTCCCGAAGGGCACGGGCTCGACTGGGAGGGTACTGCTCGAATTCTAGAAACAGTCCCCGACCGACCACTTTGAGAACCCACCTGTCCGAAGCGATAGCAGACCAGGCAGAAAGGAAGTGGTGGAGCCGACCCTCTACGGGAGGACCCAGAGCTGGCGTGACGGGTGTAGGGGTGGCAACCCGCAACCCATCACTGAGCAGGCTTAGAGAAGGAGGAGGAGGCTCCAGGACCTGCACCTCAGCCTCCTTTACGGGGCTGTTGAGGATCCTGCTTGGGCCATGGGCGCCAAGCTTGAGCCTGCTGCTGCTGTTGTTGCTGACCTCCTTGATAGGAGGGCTGCCTAACTGCAGGGGAAGAATGCCGAAATGGCTTCTTTCTCTTCTGCTGGTTCTTGCCTGAAGAACCCTTAGCAGAAGTGGCATCCAAGGTGGCACTGGACTGCTCTATATGCTGTAAGTGACCGGCCACTCCTGGACCGAACATGTTGGTACCCAGGAAGGGCACGTCAGCAAGCTTATGCCGAGTATTCACCAGGAAGGAGGAAAGCCTCAGCCAAGCCCTGCAGTGAGAGGCCACTGCAACTGCCAGTGAGTGGGCACAGGAATCCCCGATATCCAAGGCCATCTGGAGCTGCTGTTTAGCAACAACACGGCCCTGGTCACAGACCTGCTTGACCGTGGTCTGCATGTCCGGTGGGAGATGAGGGATGACCTCGTCTAATGACCCAAGAAGGGCATGAGAGAAGTGTGCCATAATGACCATAATGAGCTGGCCTGATGAAGGCCCAGAGAAGAGGCCACATAGACCATACGGGCAGTGTAGTCCATATTCTTGGACTCCTTGTCCGGGGGTCGGTCAGTGTCAGCCGAACTACCAGTAAGCCTGAACACAGAGGCAGTCACCAGGCTCTCGGCCGAAGGGTGCTCTGTGAACCCCGCAAGGGACCCCATCGGCACCACATATTTGCGGGTCATGCGGGCAGATGGTGCTGGGCAGGAGGAAGGATGCTGCCAAAGTTCAAGGGCCAGGTCAACAATGGCCTCGGCCACTGGGAAGGCTTCCATAGGAGTATCCCCTCTCTTATGAATGTCTGTAAGAGGGTACTCCACCCATTTCTGGACAGGTTCCAGGGGCATCCCCAGTGATTCAAAGATGAGGTAGAGAATCCCTGAAAAGTCTGTATTCAAGGCTGGGTTCAGTGTAGCAGGCAACAGTTAGTGCTAGGTAAGTCTGTGTTCAAGGCTGGGCTCAGAGTATCCAGCAACAGTTAGGACTAGGTAAGTCAGGATTTAAGGCCGAGTTCAGAGTATCCTGCAACAGTTAGCACTAGGTAAGTCTGTGTTCAGGGCTGGGCTCGGAGTATCAAGCAACATTTAGCACTAGGTAAGCTTGTGTTCAGGGCTGGGTTCAGAGTATCCAGCAACAGTTAGCACTAGGTAAGACAGGATTTAAGGTTGAGCTCAGAGTGTCCAGCAACAGTTAGCATTAGTTAAGCCTGTGTTCAGGACTGGGTTCAGAGCATCCAGCAACAGTTAGCACTAGGTGAGTCAGTGTTCAGGTCTGGGTTCAGAGTATCCAGCAACAGTTAGGACTAGGTAAGTCTGTGTTCAGGGCTGGGCTCAACAGTATCCTGCAACAATTAGCACTAGGTAAGTCTGAGTTCAAGGCTGGGTTCAGAGTATCCCGCAACAGTTAGGACTAGGTAAGTCAGGATTTAAGGTTGAGCTCAGAGTATCCAGCAACAGTTAGCACTAGGTAAGTCTGTGTTCAGGGCTGGGTTCAGAGTATCCAGCAACAGTTAGGACTAGGTAAGTCAGTGTTCAGGGCTGGGCTCAGAGTATTCAGCATCAGTTAGGACTAGGCACGTCAGGATTCAAGGCTGGGCTCAGAGTATCCAGCAACAGTTAGCACTAGGTAAGTCTGTGTTCGGGGCTGGGTTCAGAGTATCCAGCAATGATTAGGAGTATTCTGTGTTTAGGGTTGGGCTCAGAGTATCCCACAACATCCATCCTGCCAGCAACCATTTTTGGGAGGAAGGGACAGTTCCAGGTTAGCTTTGCTAACACTGTCATTCTAAAGTGATGCCCTTCTGTTTTACAAAGATTAGCATGCAGTTCAGAAACACAAATATAAGGGTTGGCCACCTGGAGTCTGAATGCGTGTGTCAGAGAGGGAGGAGGGTACGTGTGCGCATCAGCATGGCGGCAGCCAGAGAAAGGGAAGATAAAGTGAAAATGACTCCTCCACATAGGATACCACTCGCACCCTTACCCCAAAAGCCTCAGACTCTTGCCCGACCACCAAGAATTCCACATGAAACTCAGCCCTGCCTTTGGTAGGTGGCTCTGCCATGGGGGCTAGCCACAGAGTGCCCAAGCACTGAGACAGGGTTGGTGCATGGTCGAAGACTGACATGGTGGAACTGGGTGCCAGTCCTTGAAGGGAGTGGGGGAAAAGACAGAATAAAGTAAATAAAAAGAAACAAATACAGACAGCAGTTATACTGGCAAAGAAGCTTCTTATACCAAGTCACCACAATCCACCCCCCTCTTCCCGTTAACACTTCTGAGAGTTCCTGCTCTTCCATTCACACTACAGTAAAGTCAATGATTTTCCATTTTCAGAAGTGGCCAATTCCATTTGCCAAAATCTTAAAATCCATTTTTTCCCTAAATTGAGGATAAATCACCAAGTTTTGTACAAAATGTTTGTTTCAAATGGTGGGGTTACCCCCCAAAAATGGTGCAAAGTGGGGGTTTTCATGAAATATTGAGTCCCAAGTACTAGTTTTAAAATGACATGTTCTGTTTATTACTGCTGTTTTCCATTGAAAGTGGAAAATGATTGGCCCTACAATAGTCCATCCCCAAACATCCAGGACAGATACTGAACTCAGGCTAAGTGATACAGGGGACCATAAGACAAAGTGCAAAATGTGGGGGAGTCACCCCTCCTTGGGTAACAAAGAGTGCTGGAAAACATGGCCTGAGTGAGACTGGAGTTGCTAGCAGGACCCATGCCCAAACACTGACCATACCAGTAAGGAGTGTCACAGCACAGCCCTGTTAGTGAATAACTCCCTTATATTCACAATGCATACCAGAGATTGGCTAAATTTCAGAAAAGCAAGGAATTCATGTACAAAAAAAATAAGAACTGCCAAAACTGCCTACTATACAGCTGAATTGGATGCCTCCTACAATAACCCATCCAGACTCTGGGGTACAATAAAAGGACTTCTGGGCCAAAATTCTACTCCTGCCTTAACCACCAAACTGCTACTAAATGATACAGAAATTACAGGTAAACAAGAAATCTTAAATACCTTCAATGTTCACTTCACCACTGCTGGCCTAGCATTTGACTCATCACCTGCAAATATCCTGAGATCTTCCTTGAACCTGCAAACTACTGTGGGACAAATGGCCACTTCAACTTTTCCTTCATCCCAATATCCGTGAAAGAAGTGGAAGATCTCCTCTCTAATTTAGACACCACTAAAAGTGCAGGTGCAGACTCCTGGATCCCTATTTCCTGAAAATTGCTTCGCATGTCTTATCTGCCCCCTCACTCATCTCTTCAATCTTTCCTAACTACTGGATCCATTCCATCTACTTGGAAAACAGCTCAAGATAGTTCCATTACTCAAATCGGGTGATACTAGGGATCTCAACAATTACAGACCTATCTCCATCCTACCAGTACTATCTAAGATGCTCGAAAACTAGTAAACTCTCAGTTAAGGGACTATCTGGATAACAATAACCTTCTAAATTCTGCACAATCTGGATTTAGATCAAAGCATATCACCATTACTGCCTTAGCCAAGGTAACCAACGATTGGCAGACTAACTTGGACAAGAAAATTTTTACCTGTGCTGTGTTTCTGGATTTGAGTAAAACCTTTGACACAGTGGATCATGACTTATTAATCACCTCCCTTAACTCAATAGGCCTGGATTCCCTATCACTCAACTGGTTTAAGGATTACCTTTCAGATAGGTCACAACTGGTTAGAAATGGAATTACCTATCCACCTCAAAACCACTGCTAAGGGGCGTACCACAAGGCTCTATTCTTGGCCCTATCCTTTGCTATTTATATAAACAATATTGATGCCAACCTCACTCAATCTAACATTCATCTGTTTGCTGATGATACTGTATTATATGTCAGCAATCCCTCACCTTCCAAAGCCTGTGAACTGTTACAATCCGAATTCTCCATTCTGCAGCACAATCTACTTGACAAAAAACTACTTCTAAAAGCAAAAAAAAAAAAGCTATGTTCTTTGCCACAAAGAGTTGCACTACCACTACCCCAGCATCCAACACCCTGGAGAGAAACTTGAATTTGTTGATAACTTCAAATACCTTGGAGTCTGGATAGATAACAGGCTTGACTATTCTGTCCATATTGAAGAGCTACTTAAAAAGCTAAGACAGAGGCTCGGACTATTTTTTAGAATAAAACATTACCTAAACAGTGATTCCAAAAAAAGGTTAATTCAGGCCTCATTCCTATCCCTCATTGATTATGCTGATTTTCTCTACTGCCATTGTTCAAGTCATCTCTTACATAAACTGGACACCCTGTATCACAGGTCCATAAGATTTATTACTGACCTTCCCTCCAGCACCCATCATTGCTCCTTTATATGGCAGTCAACTGGACATCATTGCAACACAGAAGAAATAGGAATGCTGTTATCTGGATATTCAAAGCGTTAACAGGCAAACTACCGACCTATATCACTGATTGCTTTACCCAAATTACAACTAGGCCATACACCTTAAGGATCAGTAAACTCATCATATTAAAAGTTCCCAATGCCTGCACCCGGTATGGGGGCTGCTTTCAGCTATTCCTTAGCAGTTGCATGGAACTCTCTCCAAAAATCCATGAAGCTAGATAGCCTACTACCTCTGGCATCCTTCTCAAAAGATTGTTCTCTCCCTTTTTCCAGAGCTCTGCAATTGCTTTTATAAAGCCTAATCCTCTACCTATCTGACCCACCTTCCTTTTCCATCCATTATATTAATTCAATTTCTTTCTTCCAATCACCTATTATATTCTCATAAAACTAGTTAGACCATATAATTTATATTTTATGCCTGCTATACCCTTTGTCCCCTTTTTTCCTACAGGCTAAATGGTTCTACTGTTACTTGTATATATGTAAATTGTTGTATATAATCATTTCATGCCATTGTATTGCTATTTATTCTATTCTTGTCTATGTAATAATACTTGTATCCTCATTTGTATGACCTCTCAGGTCCATCTTGTAAATGAGCTTTGCTCAATGATGTTCGCCTGAATAAATAAAGATTTTGATTGATTGATTGATTGAGCTGCACACAGCAGGGGCTACAGCACATATATCACTGCAGTGTCAGCCAATATCAGTGGCACAATGCTACAAGCACGGATGCCATTTAAACCAGAGCAGCTACAATCTCCCGCCATCGCCAAGCACAGAAAACTCCAGCCTTCTTAGTCACAGTTTTATTGGAGTTCAGGTCAAGGAAGGAAGTTCCAAACTATACTGCCAGCAAAAAGCAAGTCATGATGTCACCTCAGCTGATTACACAACAGACTCCTACACTCTCCCTCATTTACTCCTTGGTGAAAAGGCCCTCGGTCAAGGATCATACTGCCAACAACTTGTGAAACAGTGTACACATGGTCCTCTCTCAACTAACCTCCTTCCTCAATGACTTCCTTTTTCACACCATTCTAATCTGGTTTTTGGAAGAACTACTCCACTACCATCTCCCTACTCAGGCTTACTGACTGCATCCTCACTGGGATGGAGAATGGCCTCATTACCTCTGCCATCTTTGTCAACCTCGGCAAGGCTTTCAACATTCTCTCATGCCCTACTTCTTGACTCCCTTACAGCTGCTGGGTTGTCTACTTCTGCCCAAAACTGGTTTAGAGCTTACTTCTCAGGCAGAACACAATCAGTCAAGATCCAGGATACAAGCTCTCTCTCCCTTCCTCTCCATTTCCACTGGAGTCCCACAGGGCTCAGTGCTTGGACCCATTCTCTTCTCCATCTTCCTAAATGGCTTGCCCCGAGTATGCTCCCCTCCTCCTCCTCCTCCTCTACCATATGTATGCCAACGACACTATCCTGTTCTCCTCTAGCAAATGCCCCGCTGATGTAGCAACCACCCTTCAGCATGACTTCCACCAGGTTCAGCTATGGTTTGCCTCACATCAACTATTCTTAAATGCCAAGAAGACTGTCTCCATGACCTTTGGCACTAGGCACAGACTCTCTAGGCTCCACCCTTTACCGTCTTTCCATAACCTTGATGGGACAATCCAAGAGGACACCTCCTCATTCAGATACCTTGGGGTTTGGTTGGACCAACACCTCTACTTTTCTGGCTACATGAAGGCCATCTTGAAAAAATTGCAGCCCAAGCTTGGTACCTTATTCAGGAACCATAGTTGCAACCCTCCTACGGCATGGTGTGAACTAGTCCAGAAGATGATCCTCCCCATTTTCAACTACTGTGATATAGTCTATGGTGCTGCTCCCAAATACTCCTTAACCAGATTGGACACTCTCTAACTCCTCCTGTTTATCTGCCCTTGATGCTCCACCACGCACTCATCACTGTGACTTCTACAATGTCCTGTCCCTTCCCCCACTTGCCAACAGGTGCCTCGCTCATTGTGCCAAACTCACTTCTAAATTTTGTTTAGGAGAACTTCCCTCCTACCTCTCATGCTCACTCTCTCTCCTCCCCCAGATCCTCTGACGCTCACACGTTGTTGGTCCCCAATCAAACCACTCTCATCGATCAGTCAGGCTTTACCCATCGTGTCCCGCAAATCTGGAACTCCCCCCAATACGGCACTCCTCCTCCTCCTCCTCCCTTGCCTCTGCCTAACATAATTTTCTCTAACTGCTCCTGCTTTAACCCTCCTTAACTGTCCTCCTATGCCTCTGCTCCTCTCCATGACTCACATCCCCTTTTAAACCTCCCCCGGGCCTGCCTCTCAACACGGTCTCCTCTCCCTTCACTGCTTACACCCTCACCCCTACCCCTAACCATTTTCTTCCATTACCAACTTGCCCAAGCTTAGTTTTGACTTCTGGCAGGGTTCTCAGCATCCTGGAGGGGTATAGCACTGGGCAAGCTTCCTCCTTCCCCTCCCTTTCTCCCTCTTCTTTCTACCCAACTTGTCCTTGCCTAAAACTGCCCTCTGTCAGGATTCTTAGCACCCTGGTGATGTCTATTCTCAGGTAAGTTTCTTCCCTCCCTCCTCCTCTTCTCTTCTATCCCCCATATTCCCTCTGTCCAACTTGTCCTTGCCTAATTCTATCCCCTGGCAGGGTTCTCTGCATCCTGGAGGGGCCCAGCACTGGGCAATTACTCTTCCTTCACCCCCCCTTTATCCTTTCTACTCAACTAGTCCTCACCTAATTCTGCGCTCTGGTAGGGTTCTCAGCATCCTGGAGTGGCCCAGTCTTAGGTAAGCTTCTTCTTCTTTTCCTCCTCTTCCCTCCTTTCCCTTCATCCTTTCTTTTCTCTCTTCTCAACTTGTCCTCGCCTAGTTCTGCCCCCTGGCAGGGTTTTCAGCTTCCTGGAGGGGTCCAGCACTGGGAAGTGACTCTTCTTTCCCTCCCCTTTCCCCTCCATCCTCTCTACCTAACTCGTCGTTGCCTGACTCTGCTCTCTGGCAGGATTCTCAGCATCCTGAAGAGGCCTAGTCTTGAGCAAGTTTCTCCCACCCTCCTCCTCCTCCTCCTTCCCTTTACGAGCCCCCTTACTATCTCTACCCAACTTGTCCTTGCCTACTCCTGCCCCTTATTCTAATTCCTCACCTCATTCCGCCACTGGCAGCGATCTCCGCACTATGAAGGGGCCAGTTCCAGGTACGACTCATCCTTCCCTTCCCTATCCCTTACCCCCCACCTCTCTCCTGCACCTCTCTATCCCCTGCACTTAATCAAAAGAATTAGTTCACATACACTAATAATTTGCAGTTTTTGTTCTGTGTGAGGTGTTCCCAGATTGCACTAGCCTTGTGTTAACTTGCCTGGTATTTTTTTTTTGGCTCACTTTTCTCTGGTAATGTTCCCCCCATCGTTATCCTCTCCTTCCCCCAGCTGGTTTCCTGTCTACCCATCTACCCTCCTTGACGTTACCCCACTGGACCTCATTCATTCGATAATTGCTAAATAATCTGCCAATTAACCGTGATCCATTCCTGTAAGGAGTTGGCTCCAAGGCTACATTAAATTTCTGTGCTATGTTCCGCAGATATGCCACTTGTAATTAAATGCATATTCCATAGGTACGATATATTTAATTGTATGTTATGACACAAATGTGACAGTATGATTATTTGTGATATTTGTTAACTATATGTTTTGTTACAAATGTAACCGAATGTTTAATTTCTCAGATATGTTAAATATTAAACTATATGTCTAATTCTTCTTCCAACTATCCCCCCCCCCCCGGAGACAAGCAACTTGTTGTTCAGTGTGCCTTCCTGGTGAAACATTTCAATAAAATAAATACATGGGAAGGCAAATTGATTTATATAGCGGCCTTTCCCAAATAACATTATAAAATTCAAATTAAGAAATCTTAAGGGTTGAGGCGCTGGACGCCACAACTTGCTCCATGCCGGAGACATAGGGTGAGAAGTGACCTCAGGTTGCCGGGTGTCAGTAGGGGAGGGATAGGATCAAGTGTCCGATGGACTGCTCTCCTCTCCGGAGAGGGAAGGGTTGTTGTCCCGCTCCTTGGCTGCCACTTAGTGGAGGCCAGAGGGTAGTGCAGGAGGCTGGGAGACACAGCAGCACGGAAACATGGCGCGTGCCTGCCTCCACACATACACGTTCACACCACAAGGGGGGGGTGTAAGGGGAGAAAATTAGCAAGGGTCTGCAGGCTCATGACTCTGTGGTTCACAGACTAGCGACCCTGGATCTAGATTGTGCTTTGGTGGGAGAGAACGGCCCCTCCCCTCCGACCGTGCCACGGGAGAAAATCCGTGGGGGAACACCGGGGGGCTTAGTGTTGGGAAGCGGAGCCACAGAAGGAGGACCGAGCCCTCTATGGGGGACCCACAGCTGCATGCCAGATCAACGGGGAAAAAAGCAATATGGAAAAAAAAATCTTTAAATATATACAGAGGTACTAGTCCAACAAGAGTTGATCAACAGGCCCATAGGCTATTTCAAAAAGATGCCTTTTTAGACCCCGTTTTAAACAGCACCTTTCCTGCCCTTCTCTAAAATGCCCCATAAAACACAGTATGAGCCCTTACCTTGCCAGTGTGTCTGGACAGTTAAGTTATAATTTTTAGATCTATGTTACAGGGAGAAAAAAAGACTCCATTTTGGCTCCACGGAGCCGAGCTGCCAATCCCTCCCACTTCCCTGTCCTTAGCGCTACCCCAGCACTAGCACATTATGGGATGTAATTACTGTATATGGAGAACGAGCTACATAGATTACTATAGGACTGGATTTAAAGCAGTTTAATACTTCAAGGTTTCGTGACGGGTCATGCATTAATAAAGATGTTGCGGCAGCAGGACCCTTCTTCGACCTCTGCATGGAGCAGAAACAATCAAATATAATATGATAGATTTCCAGCACAACAAAAATTAATCGCACCATGGCCCACTACCAATAGTTACCATGTTCAGTACAAGATAACAGATTCAGAAGTTTTTCTGCCTGCTTGCAGACAGCCTATCCCTTTTTAGCCCATCTCCATTCATTACTGCTGCAGGATCTTTTCAAATCCTGGATCCAACATTGTCAAGGTTCCAATTTGGACAAATCAAAACCAGCACTCAGTACTAACAAGACCCTTGTTAGTTGAGCAGTGGCCTTGATTTACCCAAATCAGAACCCGGAAGTATTTAAAAAAAAAAAAAAATACTGTACTTTAAAACCATCTCTATAGTAGTGTATGGAGTGCGCCGCCGCGCTCTCCATATAATTACATCACGTAACATGCTAGTGCGGGGGCAGCACTAAGAACAGGGAAGTGGAAGGGATCAGCGGCTTGGCTCCACAGAGCCAAAATAAAATCCCTTCCCTGCCCAAATCCACAAAATCTAAAAATTATAATTTACCTATCCAGGAACTCTGGGGGAGGTAAGGGTTCATATTAAATAAGCCAAGAAAGGTGCTGTGTAAACACACTTCCATCAAGAAGGCACTCCTGAGGTGGTAAGGAGTTTAAAATTGCTGGTGATGCCACCGAGAATGCCCTTTCATGAGATTGTATCAGACGTTCTCGGTATGGCAACAAGCAGCAACTCCTTGGTGGATCGGACAGAGCAGCTGGGAGCATACCAGGCCAAGAGGTCTTTCAGGTCGGCAGGGCCAGAGCCGTGCAGGACTCTGTATGTTAACAACACAATCTGAAAGCGGTTGCACCACCTAACTGGAAGCCAATTTGTGTCTCTGCCTTCACTCAGGACAGTTGGTCATGAAGCATTACTGAACAGCTACGGCAACACTGACTAAAATGTGTCCCCCCCAAAACAATACATCTCATGGAGACCACATTCTATACATGAGCTAGGAATTCATTAATGGAGAAAGATGATGCACTGAGGGGGCCCGGAGATTCCCAGTGCATCGAGGTACCGTATCTTCACTGGCTTCCATCATACTCTGAGCTGTCTAAGCATGCTCAATCTGGAAAGAGGAACACTGGCTGGTTAGTGTTTCACTGTCTGTATTGTTCAGCTGTGGTAGCAGGCACCAAAAAGTCAGGAAAAAACAAACAAAAGGAAAAAACCAGGGAGAGAAGACAGGAGAAAGAGACTAATTCAACGTACCTTCACTCCGTCTGCTTTCTTGTTCAGCAAACTCTTAGCTGCTACATGGGGAAAAGCAAGAGAGACTTCAGTTGGAACTGCTGTCCCATTCAGAATGAAGCTCAATGTAACCTCCCCCTTTCGAAAAACACAACACACCCAAATAACCAAACTCCTGATTAATAAGATCTCTGGTGAGATGAGTACAGTATTAACACGAACCAGTTCACTCTGTCCACATACAGTAGGAAATGGGAACCTTTGTGTATTCCAAACTCTTTACTGAGACCACTGATAAGATGAACACCCTGTTAATAAGAACTGAAGCACCAGGTCTTGCTATGGTCTCCTACCTGCTGAAGTGAAAGACAGCAGTCACTCTGCACCAAAAACTCCCTCACACCCCAGGACTGAATAAGCAGCCTGTTGGTAAAAGCTGACCGCTGCTCCAAGCAGAGTGCAAACATGTTGGGGAGACACAGCAACATAACCAGGATACAGATGCCTTAACCTAGGGCTTGCATACAAGGAAAGGCTCCATGAACAAGGACTTCAGGACTTGGAACTGTGGAAGGGAATAAGTGGCCCCACCTACTCTTTTAATCAATCCAAAAGCTGCTACCTCTCAAAAAAGGATATCAAAACAGCTGTGTGTGTGTGTGTGTGTGTGTGTGTGTGTGTGTGTGGCCGCATGCACGTGGCAGAAGGGAGGAGTGAGTCCTGAGCACTGCCCAGGAAGCAGCAGAAAAAACTGCTCCACCCCTGGGAAGGTAGTACATGAAAGTGCCCCACCCCAGGGAGGTAACACACAAAACTGCTCCACCTCTGAGGAGATGGCACATGAAACTGCTCTGCCCCAAGGAGGCAGCACACAAAACTCCTCTGCTTTCCTCTTTAATGATCGTAATTTCGGAGTACTACAGCCAAATCGAAGATGGAAGTAGTGGATTTCACGTGCAAGAGCCTGTAGGCCGTACGTTCAGGGCCACCTTTCACACCAGGCTGCTGGCAGGACAAGCTGAATTAAGTTTGTAAATCAGAACCAACACAGCCCCAGAACACCAGGACTCTGGCCACGTTAGAAACTAGAGTTTTCACTTTCCTAAACAAGCTGAAACATAACATGTCTGAACTGGCAGCAGTTCAAATGAAAACAATTTGACCCTAGTATCTCGGGGTGGGGGAGGAGGTGCTGACTCACAGTTCTGACCACTTTTGCTTCAGGTGAAATTACAAAGACCCAAACTGAAGTCTTGCTTACCTTCCAATAATTTAGGGTACAGCAGGGTCACGGAGACAGAAAATTTGTAGGGAAAAAAACAAACAAAAAAAAAGAGTTGAAAATGACATTGATTGAGACAGAGCTGGTATCCTTCAAGAGGGTTGTTGTATCTAGAGAGGGGTGGACTCTGCATAGTAATAAGACGGCATCAGGGAGTCCAACATAGCCATTTCATTTCAATTCCTGCTCCATACCGCAGAATGTTATTTTAAACAAGTTTCCACCATGTCCGTTTCAACAGCCCCTCTCCATTCCCTAGCTCAGAACGACCCTCCTACAGGCCCAGTTTAATATTAACAGCACACTTTGTTTGCAAATATGCTCAGTTGACCATTCGGAAGTTCACCTCCTGCTCCTGACGTTAAGGCCTTAGTTTTCCATGACATGCTGGTTCATTTTATTACACCTTCTGGTTGATGTACAATGGGTACCTCCCATCAGCTTTGTATTAATGAGGTTAACAACTGGACTCGCTGATGACGGGCGGCAGTGGTATTACAGTGTACGATCAGGCCTCTCTTGGAACTGCTTCTCCATTCTCTCCACCCATCACAGTGCAATCCCACTCTCAGTGCTGCTTCAACCAATCCCTGCACAAAATTTGAAAAAGTGGGATTTAAAAAGATATTTTCTGGTTTCTCCTTCGCCGGTGCTGCACACCTCTGCTCTGCCATGTCCTTCCTTTCTACCTGCCTTCCAGGGGATGTACGAAGCACCTCCCTCTTCATGGTGGATTCCGGCAGGAAGGAGGCAGCCCCCAAAGGTCCGCCATGTGTGGAAAGGAAGAGGGCAATCGGGGGTGGCACAGCCCAAAAGGCCAGCTTCATGCTAGATGCACTAAGGCTTTCCCTCAGCATCTCCCAGTCTCAAGAGACACTGGCAGCTAGGGCACAATGTAACATGCGCAAGCAGATGTGTGTCCGCACATGGCACCAGCCAACTCCCGCTCCACACACCAGCAGCTCCAACTTCACTGCCACCTGTGGTCAAGCATATGGCAATACTGCAGCAGCACCTGCTACCCCCCCTCCTCCCCTGAGAAGGACTGCATCCCCTGGGATGTTCAACACTCATGCCTGCTACTGACCTTCACCTGAGAGGGAGTGCATCCCCCTGTGATGTTGGACCCTCACGCCTGCTACCCCACCCTCCCCTGAGAGGGAGTGCATCTCCCGGGATGTTCGACCCTCACACCTGCTACCCCTCCCCGAGGTGCATCCCTGGGATGTTCGACCCTCACGCCTACTATCTATCCTCCCCTGAGAAGGAGTGCATCCCCCCGGGATGTTCGACCCTCACGCCTGCTACTCACTCTCCCCTGAGAGGGAGTGCAGCCCCCTGGGAAGTTCGATCCTCATGCCTGCTACCCACCCTCCTCTGAGAGGCAGTGCATCACCCTGGGATGTTCCAACCTCACGCCTGCTACTCATCCTCCCCTGAGAGGGAGTGCACCCCCCTGTGATGTTGGACCCTCACGCCTGCTACCCCACCCTCCCCTGAGAGGGAGTGCATCTCCCGGGATGTTCGACCTTCACACCTGCTACCCCACTCCCCCGAGAGGGAGTGCATCCCCCTGGGATGTTCGACCCTCACGCCTACTATCTATCCTCCCCTGAGAAGGAGTGCATCCCTCCGGGATGTTCGACCCTCACGCCTGCTACTCACCCTCCCCTGAGAGGGAGTGCATCCCCCTGGGAAGTTCGATCCTCATGCCTGCTACTCACCCTCCCCTGAGAGGGAGTGCACCCCCCCCAGATGTTCCACCCTCATGCCTGCTACCCACCCTCTCCTGAGAGGGAAGGGATCCCCCTGGGATGTTCCACCCTCATGCCTGCTACACACCCTCCCCTGAGAAGGAGTGCATCCCCCTGGGATGTTCCATCCTCACATGCCTGCTACGCACCCTCCCGGGGGGGGGTGCCCTGGGATGTTCAATATGGTGGCTGCCTGTACCCACCCTCCCCCAAGGAGGAGCATTTCCCCTGTGGAATATCTGAGCCTCCTCCCCTTGGCTGGCCCTACCTATCCCGGGCTTGTTCTTGAATCAGAGTCACCTGCATCAAAAGAGGGGAAAATTAAAAAATAAAATTTTTACTTAACAAATGTGGGGAAGGGGTGCTATTTGTTATTCTTTATAAATAGGATGATTTATTAACTATTATGATTGACACTGAGGCAGTTGTACACACATCAAGAGTTGCCCCCTGGGTCCTTTTGGTGCCAGAAACACTCACCTTCAGTTTCTGGTCCTCTCACCCAAAGCATGCAGGAGGTGACACTCCAAGTGTGTTGAGACACCACCGTGTATGTATTTTCTTGTAGTACAATGCACACAAGAATTCCTCACACTTGTTGTTTTGCCTGGACAGAAGATATAGCAGGAGCACATTTTCACGTTATCTGATGGTCGGGGGGGTGGGGCAGATTACATGTATCACACACAATTTGATTTTATGTTGAGATCCCCCCCCAAAAAAAAACTTTTGGTTTCAGATTTCAGAACCTGGAAAGGCCACGGATTACAGAGGTCCCAGGTTCAAATCCCCATCACAGCCATTGACTTACTGTGTGACCTCTGACCCTTGCAGCTATAAACTGGGTAGTAACAGGACTGTCTGTAGACAAGCTGTCCAAGGTAAATAAAAATACAGTACAGCAATCAGCTCAACTGCGCACGTTCACAGAACAACCAGGACAGATTCCCGGGTTGTTAAAGAAAAATTTAAATTCTGTGTTCTGAAGGAAGTTGGGTATAAAGGCCCAAGTATTCTGCAAGGGGCAACGGCATCCTGCTGACTTTGGTTCTGTGTTTGCAGTGCAAAGATGTGGGATAAACAATCATTTTGTGGGGCAAAAAAATAAGTTACTCACCTGTACCTGTAGTTCTAGGAGTGGTATATAGTTCACATCCACACATTAGCAGTTCCACTGTAAATACTTTGTCAGAAAATGTCTTCAAGCTAAGTTCCTCCTACCACCAGAGCAGTATATCCTTCAGCTTCACCCTGAGACATCACATTCTGCATGCTGGAAGCAGGGATACGTGTGCCACTTGCCAAGGAAGGTTGGGTGGGGTGATGTGAACTATATACCACTCCAAGAACTACAGGTACAGGTGAGTAACCTATTTTTCTTGGGGCATGGATATAGTTCACTATTCACACATTGGCAGATTTACAGCACTTCTCCAGGAGGACAGGGCAAGGTGCACAACCCTACTTGGTGAAATGAGACTGGAGAGTCAAGGTCCCAAATGCAGCATTCTGACGAGACTCTAGGTCAATGCTGTAATGGGAGATGAAGGTGTGTGCCAAATACCAGGTGTGAGCCTTGCAGATGATCTGGGTAGGGACTTCCTTGGAAGAAGCCACTGAGGCAGCGGTATGTCTGGGCTCGCAGTATAGGTTAGAGGAACGAGATGTGAACGAGCTTGATACATCCAGCAGACCACTGAACTGGCAAAAGTTACTAATGATTGGCAAACGGGACCTAGACAACAAAAAATTTGTTTGTGCTGTGTTTCTGGACCTCAGTAAGGCTTTCGACACTGTCGACCACTACCTGCTCCTCTCCACCTTAAAAACTATAGGCATTGGCTCAACCGCACTGGGATGGTTCCAAGACTACCTTTCTGATAGACAGCAACAAATTAAGGCTGATGGAGATATTTCTCCACTTAAACCGATAAAAAGAGGTGTCCCCCAGGGCTCCATACTGGGCCCATTACTGTTTGCCATTTATATCAACAGCTTGGACGTAGGCATCAAAGATGCCAGTATTCACTTGTCTGCTGACGACATGGTGATCTACTTAAGCCAGGAATCTCCTGAAGCTGCCTGCACTGAGTTACAAGCTGACTTTAATACTCTGCAGTTACCAGCTCCTTGAAAAAAGTTACTACTAAATGCAAAAAAAAAAAAAACAAAACAAGGCCATTCTTTTCTCACCATCAGGCCCAGGGGCTTACTCTGCTGTCGCTAGTCCATTACCATCAATCTCTACCTTATTAGGAGAAAATCTTGAATTTGTGACTAAATTCAAATACCTTGGTATTTGCAAAACAAACTCTCTTTTGTGGAACACACAGAAGAACTGCTGAAAAAACTGAGGCACAGACTTGGTCTTTTTTTCAGAATTAAACGCCTCTTGACTACAGACGCAAAAAGACTGCTTGTCCAATCTACAATCCTTTCATTAACTGACTACGCCGACTTCATTTATGGCCATTGCCCTGCCTCATATCTTGCAAAACTGGATGTATTATATCATAGAGCACTGAGATTTATAACTGGCCTCCCATACTCCACACATCACTGCTCTTTATACGCAGCTGTAGGGTGGCCCTCCCTTCAATACAGGCATTATAGAAATGCAGCTTTATGGACGCTCTGAGCCCTTACCAACAAACTCCCACAATACGTTGTTGACTGTCTCCCCCCAGTCCTATTAGGAACTATGCTTTAAGAAGTCAATCGCAGATTTCTTTGAATGTCCCAAGGGCCAACACTTGCTTTGGAAGGGCCGCCATAAGCTATGCCCTGCCTACCCTCTGGAATAGGATACAAAAATCATTGAGACTTAGCTCACCTGTCAGTCCTGCCTTCTCTAAGACCCTCTATGACAAAACGTTTGCTGAAATCTGTAATTGCTTCTATCGCTCCTAGCAGCTTGACTGTTGTTCCGCTCTTCTTCAACTCTAGTCCCAGCTGCTTATCCAAATCAGCCCTTGCCACTACTACTTCCCCCTCCTCTGCCCCACTTGCCCGTAGCACCCTCTGCATCCCTCTTATTCACCCCCTTCTGCCGCATTTGCCCAAGGCTTACACTCTGTTATGCGTACCTCCATAGCTTAGGAATTTCCATCCAGGCCTGTAACGTGTTTCTGCTGGACAAGAATATAAATAATCTTTCTTTTTTCTTCTATGGTTTGTATATGACATCCATGCACATCCTGCTCCTGTGGGAACTGTATATATATTATGTTTGGGTTGTGTTACGTACATCTTTCTTGTACACGTGACTTGGAATGTAAATAATCTGCTCCTATCAGTATTATAAACATGTTGTTCCTTTTGTATTACGTTTATTTATATGTAACTGTACAGTTTTCCCTGCCAACAGCAGGTCCACCTGTAAATGAGCTTGCTCAATGGTGATCGCCTGGATAAAGATTTGATTGACTGATTGAGACCAGAGTTTGATTCTCACACCCTCCACTTGCATACTGTGTGACTCTGAGCAAGTCAGTTAACCGCCCAGTGCTCCCAGGTCACCCGAAAACAGGCGCTTGTGCCTAGCGGGCCTTAACCGGTTACCAAAGACCCCCCAAAAAAAATAAAAAGAGCCCAAAGTGCTACAGGAAGCCCCTTACCAGCCAACCGACAGCAGCGGCTGATGCAGGATGTTATCCACCTGCCAATCATCCACTTTGTTGCCAGTCTGCCACACGTGACTTCAACGTACGTAACAGGTGGCGAGCCTCACCCTGAACTCCAGTCACGTGCTCCCTCTAACAGAAGAGC
The DNA here is from genome assembly GCA_016271365.2 of Neoceratodus forsteri. Taxonomy (NCBI): domain Eukaryota; kingdom Metazoa; phylum Chordata; order Ceratodontiformes; family Ceratodontidae; genus Neoceratodus; species Neoceratodus forsteri. The sequence goes on from JADMNL010000026.1 coordinate 13,402,276, forward strand.
GCCCTCCGCATGTCCAGGGTAGGGAACCTGCAGTCGACCTCCAAAGAAGGATTACTTAAGTATACCAGGAGGTTTCTCACCTGGTTAAGGTGAAACTCTGATAAACCTTCAGGAGGAACTTCAGATAAGTTCGAAGGACCACCAAGTCCTCGTGAAAGACCAGATATGGAGACTCCACTGGGATGCCTGGAGCTCACCGATCCTTCTGGATAATATGATGGCCACCAAGAAGGCATCTTCAATGACAGGTGTGACATCTCACACCTGTGCACAGGCTCAAATGGCTTGCCCCTGAGCATGGCCAGCATCAGCAGGGTATCCCGTGACCTAGGCGACCACGATTGGGCGCCTACAAAAACAGTAACTCAATCGCGGCGCATGTCAATGGAGCTACCTACCAGGAAGGGTGACCCGATGGGGGGGTTGCGCATATAGCGACAGGATGTGACTACATGTATATGTGTGGGGAGCTATACGCTCAGTGAGGCGGGAGGGAAGGAGTGTTTGTAAAAGGTGGTACCGCAGTAAGCTGCTGAGCTGGCCCGTGGCATGGTGAGTGGGTTCAGGGCTGGGGTTCTGAGGTGCTGGGTTCGGGCGCAGGTATGTTTTGTTGTGCCTAGCCCTAATTATTTTTGTGGTTTTGCACCCCACACCAACATGCACCCCTGGGTTGGAGAATCCTTTAGTAGGGGGGTTGGGGTGCATAAAACCAAAAATTCCAAGTCCCTCACACCCTTTTGCTGTGTGCCGGGGGTACATCACCAAAACTGATTTTCAGCACTGTACAGTCGCCCTAATGGCAATTGCCTTTCGGCACTCGCAATTATCACATAGAACTCAGCAGCAGTAGGTCCCATGATGGTGCTGATTCATGCACCAGAAGGGACACGTGGTCAAAGCCCTTGAGAAAAGCATCCTACCACCTTCTCTTGGGCTACCATCGGCACACCAGCCTACGCCCGGTATACAGAGACACATGCCAGGTGCCTTGATGGTCGCCGTTCGCAGTCCCGTCTAGGAGAGGGACTAGAGGTACTCAAGGATACTAGCTACAAGGCAGGCAAGGGGATCAAGCTCCCTGCCTTGACACCTAATGGAAAATCTCTCCCACCTAAAGGCGTAGCACTAGTGAGTCAACTCTTTTCGGAAGGCCTCCACAACATGGAACACAGCTTCCAAAAGACCCAAAATCTGAAATTCTAGCTGCTCAGGAACTAGGTTGTGAGGGGCAGGGGCTGAAGGTCTAGGTGCAGGTCTGTCCTGTTACCTGCTCAGCAAGTCCAGAAGAAGAGGTAACTACCACAGAGACCTGCTGCTGAGGCTGAGGAGATCAGAGTATCAGAACTGCCATGGCCAGTCTGGAGCTATCAGGATCATCCACACCATGTGCCTCCGAGCTTTGACCACCTTTTGTAGATCAAAGGGCAGGGAGGAAAGGTGTACATGAGACCTGAGGTCCAGGGCCTCGCGAGGCATCCCCCATCGGTGTTCCACACTGTGGGGGAAGGCACAAAACAGTATCAGTATTGCGTTATCCCAGGAGGCAAATAAGTCCACCTGAGGTGTGTCTCACAGGGAGAACAGGTGGTTGACCACCTCCTGATCCAGAGACCACTTGTGCAACATCTCTCCCACCTGGCTGACCGCATCTGCCAGCTGACTGTCCACTCCAGCAACATGATCACCAGGAGATTTGCAATCAGGCTGCGCATGAGGGTCCAGGTGTGGAGAGCCTCCCGACACAAAGGAAGGGAGTCTGTGCCACCTTGCCTGTTCAGGTAGAATGTCATAGTAGTGCTGTCCTTACTGACTTGCACAACTTGACTCTTGACTTCAGGAGTGAATTCTGTCAAAGCCAGCCACACTGCACGGAGTTCAAGCAGGTTGATGAGGTGACATCACTCCCTCGATGACCAGAACCTGGGAGTTCTGTCGTCCCCCAGGTGCCCTTCCCATCCCACCAGAGACATGTCCACAGTAAACAAGACTGTTGGTTCCGGGTGGACAAACGAGACTCCTTCCTCCAGATGTTCTGGGATCAGCCACCACTGGATGGCATCCAGTATTGTCTGGGTTATTGTGATCATCTGGTCTGAGTGGCCTAGGCACCGAGACTACTGATGGCCCAAATGCTACTGTAGCTGGCGCATCCACCAGCAGGCCCAACAGACCACGCTGGTGCAGGATGCCATATACCCCCAGCAGCTGCAGGAAATCCCATGCTTGCTGCAAGCATCCAACCTGAAATGACTGGTCAAAGGAGGAAAGAGACAGTGCCAATTCCACAGCGAGGCAGGCCTTGGCCCGCAGAGAGTCTAGCTCTGCCCTGATGAACTTGATCACCTTTAAGGATACCAGTTCGGACTTGACCGGGCTGACCAGCAGGCCCAAGTCTCTGCAGATCTGGAGGGTCAGATCTCTGGACTGTTCCACGGCTTCCTTGGACAACCTAGCTATCTGCCAATTGTCCGGGAAGGAATATACCCTGGTGCCACAGGAAGGCTGCCATCACTGCTATGCACCTGAAGACCCTGGGCATGGACAAGAGGCCAAAGGGCATGACCTGGAACTGATACAAAACCCCTTCCGTGTGGAATCAAAGGTACCACCAATGGGATGGACTGGGATGTTGAACACGTCCTGGAAGCTGAACCACATGCCCTGCTCCATGGATGGTATGATCTCGTTCTGGGTTACCATCTGAAACTTGCACTTCCGCATGTACTGACTGAGATTGTGCAGATCCAGTATGGTACACCAGCCCACCCCATCCATTTTGGGACCAGGCAGTACCTGGACACGTATCCCTACCTTGCCAGGGCATCTGGAACATGGGCTATATCTCCTTTTGCAAGGAAATAAATGAAGCCCTCCCTTAGGTCAGACGGCATGTCCTGCGACACTCAGGACTTCCAAGAAGTGTGGGATTGGTATGGCAGGACAGAGCCTCAAACTCTAGAAACAGCCCTCTGCCCACAACTTCTAGTACCCACTCATCCATGGTAATGACGGACCAGTGCCGATCACCCACAGGCAGCTAGATCAGGGGACTGGACAGGCAGGAGGTCAACACCACAGACCCATCACTGGGCAGCCTTGGGGGAGGCACTGGCTGTTGGGGCCAGAGGGACACCACTACCCCTACCACCACCTCTTTTCAGCCCCAGGCCAAAGAACTTTGCCTTGGGGTGACAGGCTTGGTACTGCCCCTACTGGGGCTGCTGTGGCCGAAAGGACTGAAACTGGAAGGCCTTCTTTTGGGGATTCAGAGCCTTAGGATCCTTCTGGGATGAAGCCAGGGTGGCACTGGACTTCTCAATTCTGGTGAGATGTCCTTCCTCCCCTGGGCTAAAGAGGTCTGTGCCCAGGGAAGGGACAAGCCAGCTTGTGCTAAGTGCCTACCGTGAAGGCGGAGAGTCTCAGCCAGACCCTGCGATGCACTGCGATGGCCACTGATATGGCACAGGTGGCCCATGTCTAAGGCTGTCTGGAGCTGGTGTTTAGCAGCATTTGACCCTGGTCTCTGACCAACTTCATCAGCAACTGCTTGTCGGCAGGTAGGTGAGGGAGGACATCATCCAGCACTCCCAACAGGGAGTGACCAAAATTGGCCATCATCACAATGTAACTCGCCTGATGAAGACTGAAAGAAGAAACACAGAAGTTGACAGCAGATAAGGATCACAAGGCCCAAGGAAGCGGTATAGCTTTTCTTGGTCGCATGGTCAAGCTTTTTTGACTCCCTGTCTGGGGGCTTGTCCATGTGTCCCCTTGACTTCCAGACTTCCAGAAAGCCAAGTCCCCACCTGTCCCACAGTTAAGGGATGGCTGAGAACCCCAAAAGGGACCCAGTAGGGAGCATATACTTGTGGACTATATGGACGGAGGGTACCAGGCAAGATGTTGGATGCTGCCAAAGCTCCAGGGTTGGTCCCAATACTGCCTCACCCATAGGAAAGGCAACCCCTGGGAATTCGTCCCTATCAGGGATGTCTGTGAAAGGGTACTTGGTCCTTTTCTAAACAAGTTCCAGAAGGACAGTCATGGACTACAGTACGAGTTGGAGTAGAGCCCCAAATGACACTGGCCCATGGTCAGTGGTCAACTCCTCCACCAAGGCATGGTCAAAGGTATGCATCCTTGACAACATGGAGGAGAAATCCGAGTCATCTGAGGACTCCTCAAAAACATCCCATGACTATCTTCTGCTGTGGCCACCTGAGTATCTTCCAACTGGGTGATTTCCATCAATAGCCGGCCTGGCAAGCTGGCTGCAGCACAGAAGTCCTTTGTCTGTGCTCCCACCAAAGGCTGCAGTGGAGATGGCTCCACCACAAGGGTGAGGAGACAGATGCTGGGGACATCTGCCAAGGCTGGACCAGTGTGGGCATGGCTGGCACCGCTAGTTAACCACGGGTGCCAAGGCGGGGTAGAGCCCTGCCCCAACCCGCAGTGGTCCACTGCTGCCAGACGCTTCTCCTCGTAGTTCTGCCACACCTTACAATGACACCTTTCCTCACTGAAAGATGAGGGAGTCAAGAAACACAGACAACAGTGCCTCCCAGTCGAGTGGGACTGAGAGTGTGAGTGGTGCCTGGACCTCAAGTTTGACCGTCGACCCGACAGTGGATGCAGAGGAGAAGCCACCAGATGGTCAGAAAAGACCACATGCTGAGGTGCATGGACAAGCACCAGCTTTGGCAGCATAACCAGCATTTGATGTTGGTCCTAAGTGGAGCCAGTCGGGAACACTGACCGACCCATGTCCTCCTGAGAGAGGACTGGGAAAAATGGGGCCTGGATAGCGACTCCTCACTGATCCCCTCAGACAACTGGCTGACAGGGTCAAGAAAAATCTCGACCGCCTGATCAGCCAGTGTCGAGGTCAAAAAGCCTGAAGGAGGCACTGTGGAGCTTTCAACCTGGCCTTCATCCACAGAAAGCTCGACTGGAGTTAAGTGCTCGAAATTCTTCACACAATCGGGAGGGAGCAAAGGACTTCTCTCTCCCCCATTCCCATGACCAGTGCCACTTGCATTCCTTATTGTGGCAGGCAGGGCTCTCCACATAGGGCTGGAGAGCCTGACACACCTCCTAAAAATCTTCAGTGAAAACCCTCCTATGCTGGCCCTAGCTGGAAGCAGCACCAAGGCCACTGAGGTGCCGCTGCAGCAGTTGCTGCTGACTCTTATGACCACAACTGAGCGGCTGACCCCACACTACAGAGGTCTTCTTGTGGTCTTTCAGCTAGAGCTTCGGATCCTGGTCACCAGCTGCAAGAAGCCTGGCAGCATGACCTTTCAAAGAAGGAAGCATCATCTGACACAGGCTACAGCCAGAAATGTTGTGCACTGCCTCTAAGCAGTAGAGGCAAGACATATATGAGTCCATTCCCAACATCTTCTGTCAGCACGTGATGCAGAATGTGAAGCTGGAAGCAGGTTTTGCTTCCTCCGATTCCATCTATGAGGCTGAAGCCAGAGCGAGGGAGAGGAGAAGTAAACAAAAGGTGCAATAATTGACGGGGGGAAAAAAATAAATAAATAAAGAGAAACCACCAATGGTGGGGGGGGGGGTGGCTAGCTGTCTAGCTGATCGGATGCACATTCGGAGAGCTCCCTATACAACATCCATATTCAGCTTTAATTTTATATTTTTTTGCCAGTGTTACACGGTAAAAGACTACCCAACTAGTCCCCTTTTGGTTAACTGACCAGCTGGAGGGAATTCTGCTAAAATGGGTCGGAAAAATGCAGACCAAAAATCCAACTTTTTTCGCTCCTCGTGGCGGGGCCTCCAAAACACTGAGCACTCCTGCTACCTCTTCCTCGTGGAACAGAGTACAGAGGAAACCAGACCAGTGACGCTGGAAACACTGCAAGTTGAGGTCATGGATTTAACAAGAATGATCCAGCAAATAGATAAAGAAATAGACACATACCATAATAGAGTGGTGGAGGTGGAGCAGAAGCTGGATGGTTTGGTGGATACAGCGCAAGTGGCATAAAAATCATTGGAGAGGGCCCAGGCTGCTGCAGCACCCTGAATTAAACAGCAAGCCCTTCTGAGGTCCAGAGTGGAACATTTAGAAAATCTTACTAGGGCTGCAAATGTTCATATCTTTGGGATGCCAAAGGGAGTGGAGGGAGAAGATCTGCTCTCTTTTCTGGCCATCTGGTTCTCTGAGACGTTCGTCCTGGATGTTCAGGGTCTGATGGTCTGGGCATACAGAATTAATATTCGCCAAGCTGGTGGATTATCAGATGGGGCGAGAACTATTATGCTGGTCACAACATTGGCAGCAGCAGCCAGAGACCAAATTTTGCAGGCAGCCAGGAATAAAAGAGGAGTGGAGATGAAGGGGTCCAGGGTCATGTTTCCCGATCTCGCATACGCTACTCGCATGAAGTGGAAGAGTTACAACACCATTCAATTCCATTTGAGGACACTAGAGATCCCCAACAGCATGCTTATGCCTGCCCGGTTGCATGTCACGGTCAGTCGGAGGGCGAACAGTTATACGAATCCTAAGGAAAACTTCTGGACAAGCTGGAAACAGAGAGCTGCAAGAGAGGGGGACTCCTCTTCAGACTCTGCTCAGGGAGATACCCGAATTCTGTTGGTAACTGATATTATAAACTTTTGTTCTTTACTGGACTTGGGGTAGAAGGACTCCCTTAATAGTTCTACACTATCTCTGGCTAGCTACAGGATTTCCACTCTAATGTTTTCTGACTTTTGTTGGGGCTAAATTAAGGATTAACTTGTTGTCTGCAATGCCACATTTGGAATATAGTTAAGTTGGGGGCTGTTCTTCATTTTCAGAGCCAGTTGGACGCTATATGGACTGCTATGGACTACTCTTTGCAGATGTGTGGCTCGGTATTTTAATTTCGTAAGAGTACGCCCCATGTCTGTTACTTGCATTTAATTATTACCTGTGTGGTATTGTGAGGCTGTGGGGTAGTTTAATTCTACTGGCTGAAAATATCTAGTTAGAGTTGGAATGGATGTTGTGGGGGGAGATACTGAATTATAAATTAAGTGGTGAAACTACCAAGTGAGAGAGACGGTTTCTTCTTATTTTTGATCTGTATAATTATTTACAGGTTAAGCATTGGCTAATTCGGTTTAACATATCAGGATATTTTGTTCCATTAATACTCCCCCCAATTATTGCTCTTAAAGTAGCAATGATTTAGCCATCTGGAAAAAATCACTGTATTCTGTAGCAGGGAAAGATACCAAGGGAAACATGAAATGGAGGCAGCTGTAATACATTTTACAAAATTAGAATATAAACTGAAATAATTTACTTTCATGGAAATATACCTAGGATGTATGGAGATCTGTTAGTTTAGTAGTTTGTGTTCTCTAATAAGTGACTCTGTGTAGGTTCTTTTTCCCTTTTGATTAGAACAGGTGAGCGAAGAAGATGGAATTGTAAGGGAACTACTTATCATTTGTATGGATAAGTTGATTTTTTTCAAGATAGTTTATGTAAAATATTCCTCGTCTGGTTGTAAACTATACAATAAAAAGAAGTATAAAAAAAAGAAAGAAAATCATGATATTCTGTCTCTGTATGTTGTGTTGCATTACTCTGAATGTTTGTGCGCAAAGTACCGGCATAAGACGTATAAATAAACAGTGAAATAAATCACCAAGGGGCACTTTTGGGAGCCTACAACTTTGCAGAGCTGTGAAGGAGGGGACCAAACTCTTCCAGCGAAAGGAAGATCTGATGCCACAGGGTGGAGCCAAGGGATATACCACCCGGCTGGTGGGAGAAGCTTAGCTTGAAGACATTCTGACGAGACAGTATTTCCAGTGGAACTCCCAAAGTGTGGATAGTGAACTATATCCATGCCCCTAGAAATGAAAATGACATACTCTCCGTAATTACTGATCTAGTTACAGCTTCACCATTGATTCATACTAACGGGTCTTAGCCGGAGACACTAGGACTCTTCAGAAGCCAGAACTTTTCAGGAGGGCTGGCACCGAGGCAAACTGTGTACAGGCACAGCACCGCAAAAGTGGTTCGCAGCTCCAGGTGTACCTCAGCACCAGCCCTCAACCGCCTCAGTACCCTTTCCCCGAGTAGGTGCAGCATAACCGAAGTCGTACTTCTGCACTAAAGGACATAAGACAGCCCTGGTGAGCCATGTAGGAATGATCAGCACACCAGTAACACAGTGTCTTCACTGCCCAAATCAAGAACAAGGGGAGAAGACCAATAAAAAAACTGAAGTACGCCCAGGGGATGGCAGGTAGGCATGTCAATCAACGGTGAAGATATTCCTAGAAGAGCAAGAATTACAGTGAGTACGTAATTTTCATATCTTCCAGAAATCAGTCTTCACCATTGATTCACAGTAATGGGTGAGAATACCTAGATCAGTCAAAAAAACCCAGACCAGGGCAGCAGGAACCAAGGGCTCACTCAGGACAGGAGTCCATTCAGGACTGTCCTGCCAAGGGTAACATGCTGCCTGGCATGGACATCCAGGGCACAGAGCTTAACAAACGTGGGTACTGTGCTCCAAGCTGCAGCTCTGTAATATATCACAGATAGGCAGAGTGAATCTCTGCCAGGGATGTGACAACTGATCTAGTGGAGTGGGCATGTACCTGACCTTCCAGCTTGCCCTATGCCATGGCACAGCAGTGGCGCAGACAGCTCACAATCCGGGCAGAAATGCACTTGACTGTAACAGGCTGTCCCATCGATTAGGACTGAAGGAGATAAATAGTTGTCTGGATTGCATTAAGTCCTTAGTTCTATCCAGGTAAAACGCAAGGACCCTCTGAATATCTAAAGAACAGAGGAAGTACAGTTACGTAAGAACTTACCATAACAGTAGATCTTCGAGAGGAGCTGTTGCAGCAGGTAATACCATTAGGACTAAAGCCACCAGGCATTAGGACCCCACGGAAAAATTTTCTAGCTAGCAGCCTGTGGTGGGGGACCACCCCCGACATCGGCTCTGCCACATGTCAGATGTTGTATAAAGTGGCGGTCCCCTGGCGCCACCTCAGTTCTCCCACCGGAGACCTGGCTGAAAATACAGATGGAGAACTGAGGAGGATCGCCCATCCTCAAAGAGAAGATGTAATGTTTGTCTCCAGGGACAGGTGGGTGGGAGAGCCACCTGCTCCAAGAGCTCCTCTCAAAGATTTACTGTACGGTAAGTTCTTACGTAATTGTACTATCTCACTTTGAAGGGGCACTCTTGCAGCAAGTAATACCATTAGGACTGAATCCCAAGCAATGCCCAAGAAGAGACCCAGATCGAAAGGGTGGAGGACAATAAAAAAACTGGGAAATTAGGAGAGAAATCCCTGAAGGACTGCTAGGCTGAAACCTGCTCTCCTTCTGGAAGCAATGTCCAGACTGTAGTGCCTCTCAGAGGCATGCACTGAACTCCAAGTAGCAGCAGCACAGAGATGTCACCACCCCTCTGGTGGAGTGACCCCTTACAGGTCCTGGTAGGGGTTTGTTGTGGTGCTGGTAACAAAAAGTGATGCAGTGCACATGCCACTTAGTTAGGGTTTGATTTGTGACTGGTGCTCCAAGTTTCCTGTGGCCAAAGGAGACAAACAACTGGTCTATCTGGAGGAACTGGTCCTAGCCAGATAGTAACGCAAAATTCTGTGTACATCTAGAGTATGTAACAGTGCCTTCCCGTTGTTCGAGTACTCTGGGTAGTAAACTGGTAGTTGGATGTCCTGGTTCAACGTGAACTCAGACACTACCTTTGGTAAAAACTTTGGGTTTGTACACAGGGCTAATTCTGTCCCTGTGAAAAACAAGATAAGGCTCTTTTATACATCAGAGCCTGCAGCTCGGAAATCCTCCGGGCTGACATAATGGCAACTAAAAATAACGCCTTCCAAGACAGGAAGCGGAGCTCACAGCTTGCGGCTGGTTCAAAAGGTGGCAAGGTGAGCTTTTCTAAAATGAACAGGAGATCCCAGGATGGTACTGGGTCTCTCCTGTGGGGTTTCATATGCAAGATACCTCCTCAGGAAGGTCTTACAGATGCCCAACTGTGCCAGAGTCTTCCTGTTTATTGGTGCATGGTAAGCTGACAGAGCACAGAGATGCACCTTTATGGACGAGTAACTGAGACCCGAGTCCGACGGGTGGAGAAGATACTACAGCGCAGATTCCACCGGACAACCTAGGGGATCCAGAGAACGGGGAATCGCCCCAAAGTAGAAACGCTTCTATTTCATGGCACAGGTCACCCTGGTAGAGGGTTTTCTCACTGCCACGAGCACCTCTGCCACTCTAAGGGATACTCCAAACCTATCCCTGGCTAAGTCTGCAGGAGCCAAGCATGCAGGTGCAAAGACTGGAGGTTCGGTTGGACTAACATCCCTTGCTCTTGGGAGAGCAAGTGAGTGGAAAGGGGTAACTGAACTGGCGGTTCCAATGCCAGCTGTTGCAACAGCGGGAACCAAATCTGTCGAGGCCAGAATGGCGCTACGAGTAATCATCCTGGCCTCTTTTGCCTGCAACTTGAGCAGGACCCTCTGAAGCAGAGGGAAGGAAGGGAAAGCATATAGAAACCTCCCTGCCCAAGAGAGGGACAATGTGTCTCACCAGAAAACACCAGGCCCTGGATCTAGTGAGCAGGGAATTGGGCAGTTTGGGGCTGTATGGAGACGCAAAGAGGTCCAGTTCTGGCTGACCTCACCTTTCGAAGAGGTTGTCGATGACTTCTTGCTGTAGTTTCGTGGTTCTGAGATTGAGGCCGACTTAAGCTGTCTGCGAGAACATTGTGGATGCCTGGAACATGGACTGCCATGATGTCCAGCTTGTGATCCACTGCCTAGGACCAAATTCTCATCACCTCTTTGCACAGGGGATACGAATGTGTACCCCCTTGCTTGTTGAAATTGAAGACTACCAGGGTATTGTCAGACTGGACCAGCAGAGGTCCAGGAAGGATTACCCCTTAGAAAGCTTGGAGGGCACACAGAACGGCTCTCATCTCCAAAATATTTATGTGAAGAGTTTGTTCCGTTGAGTTCCAGGAGCCCCTTGACTGATGCGAAGTGAGATGTGCTCCCCATCCCAGTCCTGATGCATCTGTGGTGAGAGTCTGCAGTGGACTGGATCACAAAGGGAACCTCTATGCTCAGATGGGTCGGGATGAGACACCAGGTCATGGCCTGTCAGACTGCGTTGGAGATCGAAATGGGCTCTTCCGGCTCATTCGTATCTTGATCCCATTGAACCTTGAGATGCCACTGCAGGATCCTCATGTTCAGACGCGAGAGTGGAACTGTCACAATAGCTGCTGCCACGTGACCTAACAGTTGTAGAACCACTCTTGCTGGAAGCAAGTCCAGTCTTGTATCCTGCAAGCGACTTCTCTTAGCCTTGCTGCTCTGTCTCTGGGCAGAAAAGCTCTCCCTTGGACTGTGTCCAGGACTGCTCCAATGTATTGCAGCCTTTGAGCTGGCCATGGCGGTGACTTGGGCAGGTTTAGAGTGATGCCCAGTGTCTGGATTAGGCTGAATGTCTCCTCCAGGGTCCTTTTCAATTGGATGTCTGATGGTGCAGTAAGAAGCCAATCGTCCAGGCAGGGGTACACGAAGTGACACCCTCTCCTGAGGGCTGCCGCTACCACTGCTAGGCACTTGGTAAAGACCCTTGGTGCCGGGGACAGGCGGAATGGCAGCACCCTGAACTGGTAGTGTCCTCCCTGGAAGGTGAAGCATAAATACTTCCTGTGGGATGGCAGGATCTTGATGTGCATGTAGGCATCCTGCATGTCTAGTGAGCAAAGCCAGTCTCCCTGGTGAAGCATTGGTAACAGGCTCGCCAGGGTCACCATTCTGAATTGTTTGTATTCGATAAAGGTGTTCAGATGACTCGGGTCCAGAATGGGATGGAGGTCTCCCGTCGTTTTCGGGACAAGGAAAAAATTGGAATAAAATCCCTTTCTCCTTTGAGCAAAAGGAACCTCCTGTATGGCTCTTTTGGCCAGTAAGGCCTGTATGTCTGCCCTCAGAAGGAGTGCATGGGAGGGTGAGCAGTGGGAGGGGACTGGTGGGTTGTCAAGTGGAAACTGGGTGAACTCTAGAGATTATCCCCTTTCTACTATCTGGAGGACCCATTGGTCCGATGTTATACTGAATCATCTGGATAGGTAGATGGGAGAATCTCCCTCCTACCACCTCCCCCTGCACAGGCTGTGGTGGTGGTGGTGGGGAGGGGTCAGTAAGGAGTCATGCTGTGTTGGAGGGTGTAGGCAGGAGAGGTCTTGGCCTTGGGGTTTTTGTGGTCCTGGGCACCTGAAGGGGAAAAAGTGGCCTTTTCTTTTGAAGCCTCCCTTGTGTTGTGTCTGGCGCCTTCCTTGCTGTCCCTGATTTTTCCAAAAGAGACGGAGGCGTGTGAATTGTAGCTCCGACCAGTATATTCTGTGGATGTCAGACACAGCTTTACCTGCATACTGAAGTCCAGTGATCAGTTTTTCAGTGTCCTGACCGAACAAGACTGGTTCTTGGAAAGGAGCATCCAGGATGGCATCCTGAAGATCCTGTCGGAAGCCCAAAACCCAGAGCCAAGCATGCCTCGGCATGCAAATGCCAGTGGCCGCTGCTCTTGCTGCTGTATCCGCAGAGTCCTAAGAACTTCTGAGGACACGCTTATCCATGTCCATGCCATGCCAGACTGAATCACAGCAAAGGAGTTCCACCTTGCCCCCAAATCTGGCTGTGCTTTGGCCAGGTCCACTGCCTTTGCCCACAGGGATTTTTGGTAGGTGACCACGTGGGCCAGGAAGTTGAGTGACCTAACGGTGCAAGTTGCCGAGGAGTACAACTTGCATCCCATCTAGTCCAATTTCTTAGATTCTGGGTTCAGTGGCTGGGCACTCATGTGGCATGGTTGTTGTGCCCTGCCAAGGGCAGCTGTTAGGACCATTGAGTCTGCCTTTGGGTGTCCACCCAGAAAAGGCTCCCCTTTTAGTTTCTTGTACAGTCTATCGGCCTTACAAAGAATGCGGTCGTAGTGGCCGGATATCTCCATGTGGACTTGGTCACATCCTGAAATGGTTGCACCAAAGGGGGGCTGACCAATGGTTTGGGGTCTGTGGCTCCCAAAATTTGGCCAGTCTGCGCCGTTCTGGGTCTAATTCCTCAGTGTCCCATTGGTAAAGCACCTGAATATGGCATACAATGTCCAAAAAGGTCAGATTATCCAGGGATGACCTTGGCGAGTCCCTCAGATTGGGAGACGGAATGGGGAGCTTGTACTCTAAGGAATAGTCTGAAGACGAGTCCCCTGTGTCATCCCCTGAAGACAACGGCAGGTGTCCGCTGGACGATGGGACGGATGATGGATGCCTTTTGAGGCCGTCCGACCCAGGCGTCTGCCTGTCCTCTATCTTGCGGCCGGAGCTCCTTTGGCAGTAAGGCTGCTCAGGACTGAGGTCTCTAGGCGAAGGACGTACTGGGGATGGATCCCTGAGTCTGTGGAGAAGATTCCTTTTGATGGTATTTCACCACACATTAAGAAGTGCTCCCACCTCAGCTAGTGGAACGACTAGCGGTGGGGGCATCTGGTTTGAAGCGCCTGAGGGTCTGGGCATCTGGTTCGGAGGTGGTGACGACCAGTCCTCTGGTACTTTGCCGACCGGTACATCAGGCGTCAGATCCTCTGTGTCTGGCGGCCTGACATCCGGTTCTTTTAATGGAGGCTGCTGGACGTCCGGTACCCAGGTGTCTGGGGAATCGGTCGCTGGTGTCGAAGGCCGATCCTTCAAGGCTGATGGCTGTTCCTTAGGGACAATGGCCTTTCTTTTGCTGGAGGTGCTTGCTCTTTCTCCAATGTAGAGTCGGAATGCCCCATCATCTGGGAAGCAGATGACACCCGGTGTTCGGGTGGGGGAGGTGTCCAGTACCTGACACCCTCCCAGCGTTTCACTGGTTCATCCAGTTTCTTGTGCTTCTCAGACATCCCAGAAGGCTTTTGGGCAGTGGGCTCTGTGGACTTGCCCGAAGCCAATACCTGTTCCTCATGGGTTGACCCATGTTTATGGGGTTGGTGGGCCAAGGGGACGTGAGTGGATGGCTGTCCGGGAGAAGACGACTCCCCACCTTTTGCCTGAGTAGAGGTGATCGACTTCCTATGTGTGTGCCCAGAAGCTGCTCTGGTACCTGAGAGGACCAATTCCGACCTCCCGCCAGAGGTGGAAGTAGTAGATGCCCGGTGAGGCGACTTTGGGTGGGACTCCAATCTGGCCCTCTCCTTCTCCCGATGGTGGTGTTTCCCTTCTGATCTCTTCTCCTTTTTGGGGGTAGAATCCCTAGTTGAAGAGGGTGAACTGTTTCCCGATGGAGCTTTCTGCATGGCAGCTACTTGCTGCTCGAGAAGATAGACCTTTAAAATGTTGGCGCAGCGAATCCTGGTCTTGTTGAATTTGATGCAGTGTGGGCAATCGTCCAGCTGCTGGTCTGGCCCTAGGCAGATCAGGCAGACAGAATAGCCATCTTTTACCGGGATCTGTTTCCTGCACGCACACTTAGATTTTAGCCGCTGAGACGAAGACATTAAACTTGACAGAAAAACTGTTGAGGAAAGGTTATGTGAGAAAAAAAAACTGCACAATGTGCGAGAAAAAAGGCAGTCGACTGCAATTATGGCATCCGTAGATCTGATGTTCGTGGGTCGATGGCGGGAACAGAACTGAGGTGGCGCCGGTGGACCGCCCCCTTTATACCACATCTGACGTCGGGCAAAGCCGATGTCAGAGGCGGTTTCCCCACCACAGACTGCTAGCTAGAAAATGTTTCTGTGGGGTTCTAATGCCTGGCAGCCTTAGTCCTAACGGTATTACTTGCTGCAAGAGCTCTCCCATGAAGTGAGCTCGCGCTCTCCTTCATTCTGGAAGTTGGCAAAGTAGGCAGGCAGCACAAGTGGCAGATTCAGACAGAACTCTGACACCACTATAGGAAGGAACTTACGGTATGTGCAGAGAACTACCTTGTGCTTGTGGAAAGGGGTATATGGGGGATCTGCGATCATGGCATGGATTTCAGACACTCTGCGAGAAGATGAGATGGTCACTAGAAATGCTGCTTTCCAAGTTAAACACTTCAGCTCACATGTCACAGGGGGCTCAAAACGCTTGTGGGTAAGCATTTTCAGCACAGGTTGAGATCCCAGGCAGCCACTGTCTTTCTAATCACAAGCCTTGTGTGTAGGATGCCCTTAATAAACCTCTCGAATAGTGGCACCGCTGCCAGATAAGAGGGTAACGACAGGCTTGTGGTATGCAGAAATAGCACACAAGTGGATCTTAACTATAGAATGCTGTAGGGCAGCATCAAAAAGGGCCAACAAGTACTCCAGAACCTTGCCAGGTGGGCACCCAAAGGTGTCCCTGCGGGTTTTGAAACACAAGATGGAACACCTTTCCCATTTGGCTGTGTAAGTCTTCCTAGTGGAAGGTTTACAGGCAGCCAAAAGTATTTCAGATACCTTGTACCTGTTCAATTCTATCTCTTCATGAGCAAGGTCTGAAGGTAAAGGGAGCACAGGTCAGGATGGAACAAGTGACCCTGAGTAAGTTCTGAATGCAAGATCCCCGGTTTGCTGACTAACAGTCTGTTTAGAGGAAACAATATCTGTCAAGGCCAGCAGGGGCAATCAGAATCATCCTGTCCCCATGTGCCTCCAGTTTGAGCAATACCCTCTGCACTAGGCAGACTGGGGAGAATGCATACAGAAAAAGATGTTGCCATTGCAGTCTGAATGCATACAGACAGAAAACGCCACGTCCTGGATTTCTTGGAGCAGAATCAAGGCAGTCTGGCATGGAGAGGAGACGCAAGAAGGTCCACATCTGGGGTGCACCACTCATCACACAGTATCTCACGACATCTGGAGCTAGTGACCATTCGTGAGGATCAGCTTTTGTTTGGCTGAGCTCATCTGCCAGAGTGCTCTTGACTCCTGGCAGATAAACGGCTCAGAGTAGGATCCCCTGCTCCAGGCACCATTCCCACACTCTCATCACTTCCCTGCAGAGAGGGAAAGAGGGCGTTCCTCCTTGTCTGTTTTTAATATACATCACACAACTTGTTTGTCTGGAGGAGGACTGTTTTGTAGCAGACGAGAGCCACTAGGGCACACAAGCCATACAAAAACAACTCGCATCTCGAACACACTGGTGTGGAGATGACACTCTGAGGAGTCCCAGAGACTTTGTGTTTTGAGGCCCTGACAGTGGGCACCCCACCCCAACAGGGAGGCATCTGTGGTGAAAGTTAACTGAGGCTCCGGACAGGAGAAGGGGAAGCCCTAGAGGAGACTGTCCTCCAGTGACCACCATGTGAGAGTCTGAACCAGGGCTTTGTCACCTGAACATGGTAGATCTGAGATGTGATGCTCGTGACCACTGTGCACCGAGCATCCATTGAATAGTTCTCATCTGTAACTATGCCAGAGGCACTGTGAACACTGAGGAGGATACCAGACCTACCCGTGTTGCATGGAGTGGGTTTAAACCGATTTGTGCTCCATAATGTAGCACTTGCATTCTGTTCTCTGGAAGAAAGGCTCAGTCCTTGGTCGTATCCAGAAGAGCTGCTATGAACAGCAATCACTGTGAGGGTTGGAACGGAGACTTCTGGATTCAGCAGAACTCCCATGGAGGTAAGGAAATGAGAGGCCGTGGCCATAGCTTGTTCCATTTCATGCTTGGATGGACTGGCTATCAGCCAATCGTCCAGGTAAGAGTATTTTCTCAGGTGCACTGCAAGTACTACAAGGTACTCTGCAGAGGCACTAAGGACAGTCCAAAGGGCAGGGCTCTGAACTGACAAGCTGCCCCAGCACAAAGAATCAGAGGCATCTGAAATGGCTGTGGTTTACCTAACTGTGCTGGTATGCATCCTGCATATCCAGGGAGCCAACCAATCCTGGAAGAAATAATTGTACATTTCTTGATTCAAGAAAACAAGATTTCTGAGGTCGAGGAAGGGGATGCATGCCCCCTGTGAATAAACCAGTGGTCTGAGCCAAAGATGTCTTCTGATGCAGATGCCTGGCGGGAGCGGAAGCAAAGGCATGCACGCAGCTTAGAGCTTAGGACTGCTGGACTAAATTCCATATATGCCAGTCAGCAGAATCCTTTTTTTAGTTTCTGTAGGGACTTAAGCAAGCTCCAAAGGGGATAGTCATAAACAGAAAAATTCTCCATAAGCTAGCAATCTGTATGTCTAGCACAGCTGCTGCACAGGCCTGCCCTCCCAAGTGTCCAACTTGCTTGGGTCCTCGTAAGAGGGTGCATGGTGACCTCTTGGGGGAGAATGGCTTTGTCATTCTCAAAACAAAGGCATGTGCTATGGTTGAGAAACGCATACTGTACCAACTAGGGGCAGTGTTTTGTGTTTCTTTTTATCTGTCTGGCTGCAGAGAGATGGAACTGGAGAAGGCCTACTCCAGACCACATCAGTCAGGGTTTTAATGAGGGCAGAATAAGAGGAACTAAACTGACTGGTATGGTAGAAGCACTTAACCACTGCAGACAGAGATAATTACCTTGAGCAATACAGAAGCATGTCTCCGAGCAAAACCTTGAAAGTTACATCCTCCTGAGGCACAGCAGCAGGGCCTGGTCAGCAGAATCCAGGCTAAGAAAGTCATCACTGCCACACTCAGATAGATGAAGCTGGGGTCAGACTCCTCCCCCTCCAGATCCTCTGTGGAGGGAGGGGCGTACAGAGGGGCAGATCATAGGCCCTTTAATCCAGAAAAGTGGCCCCCACAACACCAGCCAGGATGAGGGGCCAGTGGCAAGGGCAGCTCCAGAAACAGAAACTGAATCTGGCATCAGGAACATGCGGAATTGAGGGCAGCGCCAACCCACTGATGACCCAGTGCCAGCACCTGAATAGGCACCTGGCTAGCTCCTGAAAGGCCCAAACCTGGTGCAGAACCAGACCCAGCCCCAACGACCCAACTGGCACTGAAGTGACTGGCAATGGTACGCAGCTGGTCCCATCAAGTGACATAAGGTGGGGGTGTGGCCAGTGGGACAGGAGTTGGCAGCACAGTAACCAGCAAGTGCCAAAGGCTGCTGCCAGAGCCACATGCTCTACCTGGCTTGAGGCCCCCCCCATGGCTCCATTCCACCAACCTCGAAGTGTCAGGGACTGCATCCCCTGGCAGAACACATGAGCCTGAAGCTGCACCCACTGCTCCAAAGAGCTGCACAAGGATGAAACTGCCCACTGCGGTTCCCAACTTACAGAAAGAGGGGGACTCCAGGCCCACAACCTCAACATCACAGTGTCAGAGGCCCCCAGTAATGCTGCAGGCGAGGGCCTCTGACTCCAGGAGACTGAGGGTCTCGTGGCAGACCTCCGAGAGGACGACCTCAAGTGGTACCATTTCTTCCCCTTCCAAAGAGAATAGGAAGAACTCAATGCTGAGCAGTGCCAAGAACCCGACTGGAACCAGGAACAGGCCCGCTGTTTTGTGCCTCAGTAGGAATGTCCTTCCTCCCAAGCACATGACTGTCCATGGTCAGAACCCTTCTCTAACAGGGAAAGTGGGCTGGATACAGCCCCGCTGCTGGAGCAGTCTGCCTGAAATGCACCTCATCATCATCCTCCAAGGCCGACAACCATAGACTTGGTAGGGCTGAGCGAAAAACTGACAGATGTTTTTTTTGTAAAATCACCAAACTGGACCAAAAATAACAAACTCTAGTATTAATGACTAAATCTGAGAAGAACTGAATGATGCTGTTGTACAGACTAATTTCTGACTCCCGGTGGGCGAGCGACATTGTCAGTGATGCACACTCAATAACAGAAAAAGGGAACCGAGGCGGTTTGAGGGCTGGTGCAGAAGCAAGCCTGGTGCTGCAAGCCACTCTCATAGTGCCGTACGTGTGCAGTGTTTGCCTCCATGCCAGCCATCGTGAAACAGTCTGGCTCCTGCAGGGTCCTAGCACCTCCAGCTAAGACCCATTAGTGTGACTCCATGGTGAAGACTGATTTCTGGGAGACTGTCTGTTCCTTTAAGAAGGCTGCACTGAGCTCCACTGTTGGTCCCATCAGCAACGGGCATGGTTCCTAAATAACTGAATGAAGCTGGGCACCTGGCTAGACCAAAGGTGTTGGTGAAGACTACATAGTGGAATTGCAGACATTTGTTGCTGTTAATCCTGGCGATGGTTCTAGGCCCAGTCCAACTACCAACCTGGTGAGGGTGGGGTGGGGGTGCTCCAGGGAGAAGTGATGGTGATATCCATTCAGTAGAAGAAATTATACGGAACTGCAGTACAAATACTCAGCCACCGAAATGTTTCACGTGTAAAATGGCTAATGACCCCTGAGTTGTCCTGGGAACTGCAAGTCGAGGAGAAGTCCCTCTCTACATACAACATACCTCCCACTGACTTGTACGACACATCAAGATACCATGCCTCCAGCCATGGCACATCCATGCTCATGTCCCAAAAGGGGGCCAAATCAGGCCAGCAGCCCCGTTTTCAAAGTCCTTCTTGTCTGTTGCACTCACAATCCTGTGTTTTGGTTTCTGATAAAAAGCCCCCAACCCCAACCTCAGAGCAGCTCTGCGACAGGGTTCTGCAAGCCAAGGCAGACTCTGGCAGCGATGTAGAAGTGACTTTAGCGGACTTTGGAAACAGGGCCACCTGGGGTGCATTCACCACATGCAGCCAAGAGCGCCCCCACCCCCAATCATAGGCCAGGGCTCCATGTAACAGCAAGTCGCAGACAGACAGAGCCCAAAACATGCACGTTGTTTGCAGACCTCATGCAACAAGCATTCTCAGCTCAACCTGCAAGTAAGAATAAAGGGAAACTAGAGCAGGCAAGCTGGGGGTCACACCTGGAGATTATGAAACAGCGGCAGGAAGATCACCCCCACAGAAGAGATACAGTATTCACAGAAACATAGACTTTGACGGCAGATAAGGACCGCCTGGTCCATCTAGTCTGCCCATTTCCCTACCTACAGGATAGGCCGCAGATCCTAGTTAACCAACAGCCTATTTTTTCCTACCCCCCACAAGAATTGCCTTATGTCTGTCCCATGCATTCTTGAATTCTCCCAGTTTTAGACCCCACAACCTCCTCAGGAAGGCTGTTCCATACATCCACTACCCTCTCTGTGAAATAATACTTCCTCACATTGCCCCTGAACCGCCTCTTCTATCTTTAAATTGTGTCCCCTTGTTCTTGCACGCTTTTCTGAAAGATGCTACCCCTTGGACTTTGTTGAGTCCACTGAGGTACTAAAAGTTTCTATCATGTCCCCTCTCCTTCTTTCCTCAAGGTATACATATTAAGCTCCTCTAGTCTCTCCTCATACAGCTTCTCTTGCAGACCCTGCACCATTTTAGTTGCCCTCCTCTGGACTGCCTCTATCCTGTCTATGTCCTTGCGGAGATGGGGTCTCCAGAACTGGACGCAGTACTCCAGATGGGGTCTCACCAACTGTCTGTACAGAGGGATAACAACTTCCTGTTTTCTGCTGCTGATGCCTCTCCCTATACATCCCAGTATACCCCCAGCCCTCCCTATTGCCTTCTCATATTGCTTGCTAACCTTAAGGTCATCTGATGATTACCCCAGGTCCCTTTCCTTTTTGTTGTTGTTACTACCTCCCCACCCATTGTGTATTCTTCCCTGGTTCTTGTTCCCCAGGTGCATTATTTTGCACTTCTTTGCATTGAATCCTAGCTGCCATACTTCTGACCATTCCTCCAACCTTGCCAAGTCCCTTTTCATCCTTTCCACGCCTCCTTGTGAATCAACCCTGTTGCAGATCTTTGTGTCATCTGCAAAAAGGCACACTTTTCCTTCCAGTCCCTCTGCAATGTCACTGATGAAGACATTAAAAAGGACTGGACCCAGTACTAAAGCCTGCGGTACCCCACTAGTAACCCCCCTTTCTTCAGAGTGGACTCCATTTACAATTACCTTCTGTGTCCTGTTGTGCAGCCAATGTTTTACCCAGGCTACCACCCTGGGACCCACTCCCAGGCTGGTTAATTTGACTATTAATCTTTTGTGTGGGACTGTGTCAAATACCTTGCTAAAGTCTAGGTAGGCCATGTCCACAGCCCGTCCCTGGTCTACTACTTTGGTCACCCAGTCAAAGAAATCTATTAGATTCGTCTGACATGACCTTCCCGCTTTCTACTTTAAGTATCACTGTATCCTTGTGCATCGCTGCACAGCTCAGCCAGTATGAGGCTTTTATTCTTTCCTCAGAGCACTGCGACTACTGCATATGTGTGTGTTTCACAAATTAATTTCAGGATGCAACCCAATTTAAATCCACAATAAAAGCAGAATTCATTCCTGTGTGTTATGAGCAATTAAACAAGATTTATTACATAAAACATTTTTTTTGCAGTTTCCAGCAGAGCTGGTGAGATTGGAGACTTGTTGATAGCCTACAGAAACCGATGGCAGATGCATGACTAGAATGGCAGGATATGTTCAACTGGTAATGAAAGCAAAAGCTCAAAGTGTTGCTGGGGGGCTACGGCAGATCTGAAAAATGTATTTCAATTCGCTTTGCTGGTGATGTGGTTCCTTTCCCCACTCAAAACAACAGGGGCGTAATACTTCCCAGGGCACTCTTATATGGCACTGGTGCCAGCAAACCTCACACTTGCATGTCCATGCTGCTACCTATGATGCTCTGGGTGGTGTCCGAGGCTTTCGTGAACGCATGGGGTTTGCAGAGACATACACACTGCAAACCCATTTTGACAGCTGTTTTCTCCCTGTACCATTTAAGGATCCTACGTAGCACTTTTTTGCACACTGCCTCAGCTATGCTGCCACCTGTGACTGTACCAAGGTAAATGTCTGCTCTTTTATTTACCTCCTACCCTGGTGAAGGTGTGACTGCAATGACCGATTTTGCTGCCTGCTCCTTTTGCACTTATTCCCATTTTACAGTACGTTCTCCGTTATACTTTATTGTAACTGTGAACCGGCTCAATGCTATGTATTTACATTCCCTGCTCCCTCTGCTGGGTTGCACCTGGAAACGAGCTTTGGCTCAGTGTGCCTTTCCTGTTCACCAATTTTCAAACAAATACATAAAACTAATTCCGACACTGGGATGTGGCGGCAGCAACAGCAGCAGGAAGTTGTTCACCACCTGGCACTGGGAAGTTGCAGTTGAACAAACAGCTGTCCAAGCCCTCACAATGTCAGTAATAAGCCACACTGAAATCGCCTAGGAAGACAAGCGCTGAATGCTCTGGATTGTGCTGAGTGGGTGGGGTGACATGCAGGTCTTCTATCATTCTCACGAGGAAACGCTGATACTCGGCGAGATCAGCAGCAGGGGAGATGTAGACGGAGGGCTTCTCTTCCCCAGAAGAGGAGGACCTCTTGACCGCTCAGAGTCCGAAAGAGCCCTCCACTTCGCAAACACCAGCTTAGGCAGCTGACAACCCTGGTCAGTCCCGAGAGGACCACCCAGGGAGTAGCACCCTCCCCACCCGAGGGCGCTCTGGTCGGCCCTAAAGTTGGGTGATACAGGCACACCACCTGAGGGGGTAACCCAACTGAGGGGGCAGAAAACCCTCCAAGCCCAGGCTGCAGAGCAATAGTGGCCTGCACCACTGCCTGCTGGTCAGCACCCCTGACCCCAGACTTGGGGGCTACCGCCCGTTCCTAAGAGGGAGGCTGGCTCTGGTCAGCCAAGTAACCACCAGGGTATCCACATGGGCTACCAACTCCAAAGAGTCGGACAGCCGGTCCGAACTAGACCGAGTTTGCCTCCAAAGAGGTAGAGGCCGAAGTCTGGTGCCAGACTGTATGTGGATGCCCGCTCCTCTCTCGACTGAGAGAGGTGCCAGTCTGGGTGTCCGCACCAGAGCCAGCACCGAACTTCCCCATGGCACCGCGAAAGGCGCCCGAAGAAGAGATGGCAACGAGAGCGGCAGCAGAACTGGAGTCTATGTCTGCCATGGCGCCGTCCCGTCCCACCGCACCGCGAATGGCACCAGAGTCAGGGATGGTGCAGACAGCAACACCGACAGCTCCCTCAGCGCCGCGAGTGGCGCTGAGAGTGACACCTCCCATGGTGCCATCTCCTCACTCGGCGCTGGTGTTAGACACGGTGTCGTCCCCAGTCTCGGTGATGTGTATGGCACTGAGACGAGAAACGGTCGAAGACGGCACTGCAGAACCTCCCACGGAGCCACCAGTGCTATCAGCACCACGAACAGCATCAAAGGCAGAGACGGCGCCGAGCAGCAGACCAGCACTTACCATGGCACCATCAGGGCCCACGGCACCGAGGCCCAAAACGGCACCTACGGACAGCATTGAGGATGGTGCAGACCCAGGCTTTCCAACCCAAGGAAATGACACTGGGGGAGCATTCACCCCGAAGGCGACTGCCAGAGTGCTGCCTCCCACCCGCCTCAGGGAGCACGAGACTGGGTTTCCTGCACCACGGAAGGGCTTATGCCTGGCGAGGCCTAAGGCAGCCCCTCCTCCATGGTCCGTATAGAACTGGGAGGGGACCTGGAGGAAAGGCCGAGAGACCACGGCTTGGCCAGACAAGGTACCCGTCCCCCGAAAGTCGGCGGAGCTCGTCCAACTTTCCACAAGCGCTGTTCCAGGAAACGATCCATAGAGAAACAGGCATCACATGAATCCATGTCGTGAAGCGGGCCAAGGCACTTAAGACAATGATCATGCTGATCTGTAACGGAGTACTTGCGGCCGCACTGGCACTGACGCATAGGAGGCCGCCCCGCTTTCAGCGATTTTTTGCCCTCCAACCTAGACATGATTGATGGAAAAAGAATGAAAAAAACAGACTCAGCGTCACTGAAAATAAAAAAGGAACAGTCTTACTGAACAGCGGCGTTGAGTAGGGCGAAACGGAACCGGGAGGTATAACTCGGTGTTGAAGGACACGAAGACTATGCCCATAGTTGCTTGGAGCTCCTCACGAGGTGCAACCTCTATGGCGGGAGACGAAGAACTGGTGGGAGGGCGGGGTCGACAACACCTAATGGCCAACCCGCGAGCACCACACAGTGCGTCAGCCTCGAGGGCAGCGCCGTCCATGCGTCGACTCCACCCATCCAAAACAAAAAATAGATCCCCCAGGGTCGTGACCTCTAGCTACATACCCAAATGTGATGAATGGTGAAGGCTGACACAGATAAGATCTCCTGAGGGAGATCGTCTGAGTCATAACCCTGAAGGCAGCATCATTGTTGTCACCTGCCATGTGAAACTGGTAGTCACTTCCAGGGCAGTTTTTGCTGTCTCTACTAGGTCCTGGACCACGGACTCAGACTGCTGGTTAAGTATACCCAGTATAGAGTTCCAGAGGGCTTTCTGATATTTGGCAGTATAAGCCATGAAGGAAGAAATCCTCAAAAGCAAAGAAACTGTCATATGTTTTCTTTGCAAGGAAGTCTATTTTCCTGGAGTCCTAGTCAGAAGGCAAAGAGGAGACAGGGACCCCTGCCTTGTTACATGCAGCTTGCCGGACCACACTCTCGTGGCCAGAGTGCACAGACAGAAACTCTGTGCCAGTCCTGGCAAGCTGATACTTTCTGTCAGTGCGCTTATCGACCCCTGACAAAGAAGGGGTCTGAAGCAATTTCATAGTATTTCTCCTAACGGCTTTGTATATAGGGGGTACTAGCTTTTTAGGAGGAGGAGGGAGACCTTTCATATCTCTGTAATCATCATCCTCTGGATTGGACTCCTGACAAGGAAGATCCAGAGTGTCAACCATCTGACGTAAAAAAGTCATCATAGAAGAGTTGTCTTCCTGATCCAGGGAGCACCAAAATTAGGATCAGGGGACAGATCTGGCTCCAGGGGGTTATTATCAGGGACATCATCTGCAGCATCATAAAAATCCTCGTCATCTTCATCATCTCCTTCATATGGCCCCACTTCAGACAGAGGTGCAGAGGGGTGCCTGCTGGACCAAGCTGAGAAAACAGAACCTCTATCTTTAAGGGCACTGAAAACATGCCAAGCTTTTGCCAAGTCCTCAGCCAAGGGCAGACCCTGGGGAACTTGAGAGAGACTGTCGGGCTGAGCACGTGTAGTTTTTTCTTTATGCTTACCACCAGCTGCCTGTTCACCCTTGCTGTAGCTGGGAGTGACAGGTGGCAGTTTCTCTGTATACGATTTTCTGGTGCCACTTCATTAGTGGCAGAATCAAGCTTCCACTTATGTGCAGATACTTCATCAGTACCCTTATTTCTATTTTTAAAAGAAGCTTCATCAACCCCTTTGGAAGCTTTATTTATAGCAGACACTTCATCAGTGCCAGATTTTGATTTTTTTTCCTTTATGATACTTTTCATCAGTCTTTCTTAGACTTAAAGGATGAGGGTGCTTCATCAGCACCCCTGCTGTTTTTTTTTTTTTAAAGGCCCTTCATCAGTAAGCCTGGGTCTTTGTTTTGGAACCAAATTAGAAGACCCCTCTATAGCCATCTCTCTAAATCTCTGTTCTATTTCTTAATGTTTTAGTGTCTAAATCTAGAGCAAAGTCCGCAGTAATGTTCTGGACTTAAACACAGGTTGTGGGCGTTAGCTTTAGCCAAAATCCTGTGACACGTAATACAATTTTTAAAACCTGTAGGTCCAGTACTCTTTTGGGGTTTTCTGACCTGCCAATTTGTCAGAAAGCCTTAAAGAATGGTGTCAAGTGATTTTCAAATTCACTATGTTCCCCGTGGTAAAGAACTGCAAATTCTGAAGTAAAAGGAAGAAAAGAAGTGTTCAAAAACACAGTTCCCGCTTAAAAAAAGGGGACCGCAATGTAACAAACAAGGAACCGCTGAAATACCTTACTCGCGATTAAAATAAAATAAGGGAACCGCAGAAAGGAGCCGAGAGTAGCAGTTCCCAGGAACCGCTAAAACTCAGTCAAAAACAGTTCAGCACACCAAAAATATATAAAAAAAACGAAGTTTTACCACACAGGTTCCAGAAAAGAGTTTACTGGCCAAATGAGTGGGGACACCTCAGAGGCAGTGTTGGTCAGTCAGCGAAGAGAAAATTCTGGCGGTTCCTCTGTTGGCTCCCCCTCAACACACCTCGAGCTCTCTCCTGATTGGCTATGCTAATTAACATTAGCATTAACACACCTCCAGGGCAGTCTTACCTGGTTGGCTGACTGCATAACGTTACTGATGCTAAAGGACCTCTGGGGTGAGAACTATAAAATTACAAAAAAAATTAAAAATACTTCCATCTGAGTAATCACAGGTGGTAGTCTGGTCAGAGGGCCGAGGCAGGGTGGAATGTCACGGATGTCGGCACATGCCTATGCTTCATATGCATGCGCCCTCGACATCAGTGTAAGCACCATCCCAGAATATCCAGAAACAACAAAGCTCAGAATATCTGAAGATGATGGGACTCAGCACATCAAATCCATCTGATTTATAAGAGCACCTTTCCATAGATCAAGGCACTATACACACACATAAACATAACAGACATATTAAAATCAGAATTCATAAAACCATACAGTTATAATTTATGGCAGCACTATATAATAAAAATATCCCATCAACTGAGACCATCCGGGAACGCCAGGCTAGACAAATAAGTTTTGAAGGCTGATTTGAAGCTCTGGACAGTCAGGCGCTCTCTTACCCAACAAGGTAGAGAATTCCACAGGGTAGGGGCTGCAAACGCAAAGGACTGGGCCCCAGTTGTCTTCAGGCGCACCCTGGGAATCTCTAGCAATGCCTTGTTGGTGGATCAGAGTGGGCAGGAGGGACAGTAGGGACAAAGGAGATCTTGCAGGTAGCGAGGTATCTGTTCATGTAGGGCTTTATAAGTCAGCAAGTCGACCCTGAACGTGATCCTCCACTGTACTGGCAGCCAGTGCAGTCCACAGAGCACAGACGTAATGTGACTGGTCCTAGAAGTACCAGTCACCAGTCTGACAGCCGCATTCTGCATTACCTCTAAGCGGCGGATATCAACCCCCGATAGCCCTAGGTACAGGGCACTGCAGTAGTCAAGGAGGGAGGTCACAAAAGCGTGGACTAATGTTGGAAGGTCATTGGGAGGAACCAGGTGTTTCACCCAGGCGATATTCCTCAGATGGTAAAACAAGGTCTTGAGAACAGCTGACACCTGTGATTTCAGGGTCAAACCGTGATCAAAAGTAATGCCTAGGTTACACACCTGATCTGAGGTAGCCAGCTGAACACCCCCAAGCCAAAGCCCAGAAGGTTGTCCAGCCAACAGACCTGCCTCCTGACGATCTGAGTCCACCGCCAACACCTCGATTTTAGCTGGGCTCAACCTCAGCCAGCTGGCATTCATCCAGTCCTGGATCTCGGAGAGGCAGTTGTTAAATACCAAGATGACATCCTCCTGTTTAGGTACAAAGGACATGTACAGCCGAGTATCATCTGTACAGCAGCGAAAACTCAGACTGTACCGCTTAATAATGTCCCTCAATGGCAATACATACACTGCAAACAACATGGGTGACAAAATGGAGCCCTGCGGAACCCCGCAGGATAGGGGGAGAGCATCAGAGGAATAAATCCCAGTGACCACTCTTCAAGTCCTACCCTCGAGGAATGATCGAAACCATCTGAGGACTGTACCTGACAGTCCACAGATAAACCGCAGACACTCCAACAGCACTCCATGGTCCACAGTGTAAAATGCCGCAGAGAGATCAAGGAGGACCAGGATGGAACGAGTCCTCCGATCTCTCGCTGTTAGGAGATCATTCAGCACCTAAACAAGGGCCGTCTTGGTGCTATGCCTCTTCCTAAATCTGGACTGGAGAGAATCATAGACATCATGGATAGAAAGATGATCATCCAGCCGCAGCACAACCACCTTCTCAATAACCTTACCCACAAAAGGCAGGTTTGAGAGAGGTCTGTAGTTAGACGGACAGTCTGGGTGAAGGGAGGGCTTTTTCAGGAGCGGTCGCGCAACTGCCTCCTTTAGGGGATCAGAAAAGACCCACCCCCCACTCCAATGAACTCCAGACTATCTTGGCCAAGACCGGGCCAATTTCATCAACGCAGCCCACAAGGAGTCGCGTTGGGCCACAGTCCAAACTACAGCTGGTTGGTCGCAAAGTCTGGACAATCCTCACAATGTCCATGAATTCAGGCTGGCCGAAGTTGGACCAAGCAAACCGGGTGCTTGCAACCTCCTGCCGACCTCCACAACACCCATTAGAGGGAGCTGGGCTGATCCCAGAACTGATGGTGGAATACCTGGGACCCGCACCACAGCCTGGACCCCAAGAATATCTGGGTCCCGCAACACTACTTGGGATACCAGAATATCCAGGCCCCACACCACAGCCTGGGACCCCAGAATATCTAGGCCTGCACCACTGCCTGGGACCCCCAGAATATCTGGGCCCCACACCACTTCCTGGGACCCTAGCGTATCTGGGTCCCACACCACTGCCTAGGACCCCAGAGTATCCAGGCCCCACACCACTGCGTTGGATACCATCACTGCTTAGGATCCCAGAATATTTGGGCCTCACATCATTGCCAGGGACCCCAGAATATCTGGGCCCCACATCACTGCCAGGGACCCCAGAATATCTGGGCCCCACATCACTGCCAGGGACCCCAGAATATCTGGGCCCTGTAATGCTGCCTGGGACCCCAGAATATCTGGGGCCTGTAATGCTGCCTGGGACCCCAGAATATCTGGGGCCTGCAACACTGCATGGGACCTCAGAATATCCAGGCCCTGCACCACTGCCTGGGACCCCAGAATATTTGAGTGCAGCACCACTGTCTAGAATAACAGAACATCTGTGCCCCGCACCACTGTCTGGGACCGCAGAATATCTGGGACCCCAGAACAGCTGGGCTCCACACCACTGCATGGGATCGTAGAATGTCTGGGCCCCACATCACTGCCGGGGAACCCATAATACCTGGGCCCCACATCATTGCCTTGGACACCAGAATATCTTGGCTCTGCACCACTGCATGGAACCCCAGAATATCTGGGCCCCACACCACTGCCTGGGACCCACACTACTGCCTGGGACCCCAGAATAGCTGGGCCCCGCACCACGACCTGGGACCCCAGAATATCTGGGCCCCACACCACGACCTGGGACCCCAGAAAATCTGGACCTCTCACCACTGCCAGAGACCCCAGAAAACCTGGGCCCCACATCACTGCCTGGTACCACAGAATATCTGGGCCCCACACCACTGTCTTGGACCCCAGAATATCTCGGCCCCACACCACTACCAGTGACCCCAGAAAACCTGGGCCCCACACCACTGCCTGGGACCCCAGAATATCTGGGTCCCGCACCACTACCTGGGACCTCAGAAAATCTGGGCCCACACCACTGCCTGGGACCTTAGAAAATCTGGGCCCACACCACTGCCTGGGACATCAGAATATCTGGGCCCTGCAACACTGCCTAGGCTGCTGTTTGATGATTTGTGAGACTCAGGGGTATATCCCCCCACCCCTTCATTGCCTGGGGTGGATAACCAAAGCTGCATGGAGACCAGCATTCAGTTAAGGGGTACTGGAGAACTGAGTACACAACAGTTGTTCCTGAAGACAGGAAGGGGACATAAAAAAAAAAAAAATATATACTGTATTGAGAGTAAAATAAAGTCAAATTACACAAAAATGGCAAGATTGTAATTACTTAATGCGCGGTTAATGGGTCCTATTTCCAGATTGTAATTAGTTAATGCGCGGTTAATGGGTCCTATTTCCAGATTGTAATTAGTTAATGTGCGGTTAATGGGTCCTATTTCCATAATTAGTGCAACATGTTTCAATTTTACCTGTCTGGTTTACTGTCATTTACAGGGGAGCACATGTCACAAGCAAATGGCCAACGAGCCACACACACTACCGCAGCAAGGCTCAAAGCCTCCCTCTTCCCGTAGGGCCAATAGTTTTCCAATTTTAATGGAAAACACCTGTAAAAAATGAATTTGTCATTTTGAAACTGGTTCTTGGGAGTCTGTTTTTCAATTAAAAAAAACACTTTGCACCAGTTTTTTGGATAAACGCCTCCATTTAAGCAAATTTCTTGTGTAAAACATGCTGCTTTGCCCTTAATTTGAGGGGCAAAATAGATTTTAAGGTTTTGCCGAATGGAATTGGCCATTTTTTGAAAAAGGAAAATCATTGGTTCTATACCTGCCTACAGTTTTTGATGCTGTGTGTCCAACTATCTTGAATTAGATCACCATGCCAGGATCGGAATATTAGTACGATCAAGTTTACAGTTCTCGGCTGATATTTGCGACAACATCCAAGCAAAAGTATTCTGCAGTTGCTACAAGCTTCATTCAAACCTAAGGTGACTGTGACTGACGTAGTCCTATCAGAGTGTCACTGAAACGAAAACTCTTGCCTATTTTGTTAAGGTTTTAAAAATCTAACTTGTTGCCAGTTTTTATGCATGTGTGCTCGTCCTCCAACCTCACTCAGCTTTGCCTCCATCTGGCCCTAGAAACACCCTGTCCCATCACCCTTGCCTGAGGCCCTCCTTCCAACTACATGAGTTGCCTGCCTCCCCAAAACACTGGCAAGGTAAGAAACATAGAATCTGTTGGCAGAAAAGTACCTCAAAAGTCCTTACCTACTGTACCTCCGTAGACCATAAGTGATCTATAGCCTTCCCTCCGTTAAGACAATAAGTGCCATGGCACCAGAGTATCCTGGATGTCATCATGCCAGCCTAGCATTCTCCTCCTTAATATGACATCTGCAGCAAGGGCTCCATGCACACAGCTTTGTGCTGGCACACTTAGCCAGGCAATGTTCTCCCTTCCTTGCCACTTCTCCCATGGTACCCAAATGGCAGTGCTGCAACAGCCCCCCACACACTTTTCCTGTGGTACCCAGATGGTAGTGCTGCAATGTCCCCCCCATTCCCAAACCACTTTTCCTGAGGTACCCAGAGAGAAATGTTGCACTGTACTAACTCCTCACCCTTTGTCACTTCTGTGGTACCTCAGGAGGCAGTGCTGCAACATGTTAAATCCCTCCCTCATCACTTCTCCTGCGGTATCAAAGGTAGCACAGCTGCAACATCCTCGCGCCCCCCCTTGTCACTTCTCCCATGGCGCCAAGATGGTAGTGCTGTAACACCCTAACTCCCTCCGTACCTGATCACTTCCCTCCGGTAGCCAGATGACAGTGCCACACTATCCCAACTATTTCCTTTGTCACTTCTCCTGTGGTACCCAGATGGTAGTGCTACAACGTCCTAACTCCCTCCCTCGTCTCTTCTCATGTGGAACCCAGATGGCAGTGCTGCAACATCCTAACTTCTTACCTCGTCACTTCTTCTGTGGTACCCAGATGTCAGTGTTGCAACATTCTAACTCCCCCCTTCCTTGTCACTTCTCCTGGGGTACACAGATGTCAGTGTTGCAACATCCTAACTCCCTTCCTTGCCACTTCTCCTGTAGTACCCCAGGTAGCAGAGCTGCAACTGACATCAACCCTACAGCAGTGACCATGACAGAAATACTCCACCAGAGACAGCAGCACTCGATGCTGAAGCATGAAAAGGCCAGTGCTGGAAGTGGAACCGCCAGCCAGACAAGTCACAATGTCTACGTGATGTGCAGTAGCTTCAGAGGGAAAAGGGAATGGAACACAGTGTGTGTTTGGACAGACAGATAGGTAGAAACAGCTGACATTTATGGACAGAGAGGTCACAACTGCAAGAAGATACTAAAGTAACTGTGG
Source organism: Neoceratodus forsteri (assembly GCA_016271365.2). NCBI lineage: Eukaryota > Metazoa > Chordata > Ceratodontiformes > Ceratodontidae > Neoceratodus > Neoceratodus forsteri. Next base: position 13,434,045 of record JADMNL010000026.1, read on the forward strand.
AGTAATTTTTTTAATTTTTTTTATTGCAATTTTACTAATCACAACCTCCCGGACACATTCTGTTTGAGTGGAATCAGTGTCCCCCTTTATTTTCAGAGTTTTATAGATTTTTGACTTTATCCCAGTACTTGGTCTCTGAACCACTTTATATACATTAGTACTTACTCCTGTGCTTCAAAACCATCTGCTGGTCAATGAGTGATGTCATAACTGTGTGTTCATGACATCAGTCCGCTGCCTGCCAGAACAGATGTTGGGAAGGACCTCTTTGTTCAGGGCGGAACCAATGTGAGGGATGGCCAAAAACAACATTGTAGTTAAGCAAGAGACACACTCAACACACAATCAGCTGCCAAATGGGAGGCAAAGAGGAGTTTTGAAGGGTCTGATGACCCTCTCTCATATCCAACAATCCATACATTCTTATGAGAGAGAGAGAGGGAGAGAGAACTTGAGAAGGAAGACACAGAGAGAGAGAGAGAGAGAGAGAGAGAGAGAAAAAACAACATGGGTGGCTCTCTAGAATAGGACACAGGAGCTGTGGCTAGTACGGGGTCCACATCAGATCTGACAGAAGCGGATTCTAGGTGAGAACACAGAATGGCAACTCATAACATTTGAACGGGTATATGACTTAGTAAACCCCAAGACTCACAATGGGCGTCTAAGACTAAGGTGTTTCAACTACCATTCCCTGCTTCTCAAGTCTTTCCACACTAATTACTTCCCAGTACAATTGGTCTCATGAAGAAGGTCCAGAACTAAACGTAAATAAATTCTGTTAAATATGGTTTACTCTCTAATGGATCTGTTCAGAAGGGACTCCAACCCAAGGCATTTCATTACCTGGTTGTATGTTAACAGGGCTGATTAGATTCAGCTAACATAACATTACTGGGTACAACATTTATTCACTGGGTGAGGGAGGGTCAGATGGAGCACGCCTAATAACAGAATCAGTATGATCGGGAACAAACGGCAGATTTTGCGTCAACTTTACTTCCTAGAGGTTTCCACCACTGGTGGTTTTCCTCTCCATAGTGAGCAAGTCCATATAACGTGCTGGTACCACTTCCCTTTACAAGAATTCAGGGTGGGGCTTCCACGTGGCCAGCAACTCCTGCCACATTTCACATGCTATTGAAAGCTGCAGGTGCTGAACACAATGCACCCCCCCTCCTCCCTGGTATTTTCTCAGTTAGCATTTCCTCTGTTCTGATCTGTCTCACATGTTGGCTCCTTCAAAGCCACCATGCAGGACAGGGCATGTCCACAGCTGTATTCATACAACCTACACCCACCACAGGTTCAGGAGGTGGGGCACTGGTACAGCCTACCGCTGCCACAGGTTCAGAAGGTGAGGCATTGGTACAACCTACCTCTGCTACAGGTTCAAGAGGTGAGGCACTGGTACAACCTACCTTTGCCACAGGTTCAGGAGGTGGGGCATTGGTACAACCTACCTCCGCCAGGTTCTGAAGGTGGGGCACTGTTACAACCTTCGTCCGTCTGGAGGTGGGGCACTGGTACAATCTACCTCCGTCACAGGTTCTGGAGGTGGGGTACTGTTAAAAGTCACTGCCTCGTCTCTTTTTTTTTATTTTTTAATGTCTTTTTATCCACACCCTCGCCCTGCCAACCCCGACCCTTCAGGGCCCCACAAGGAGTCATCCTCCTGTCTCCCTCTCCACTCGTACTCACCTCCCGGCCCCATGGAGCTGCGGTTTACCCCCCAAGCGGGGACGAGGTGGGGGCCAAACACTCCAAAATCCTTCACTGCATCGGTCAGGAGGTGGTCGAGTGGGAGGGGGCACATTGCAGGCATGCTCCTGGAGGCCCATCTTCCCGGCATAGGCAGGCAGTTCCTCTCTTTTTCTCCCCACCCCTACAGTGTGCAACCACCCTGACGTCATGACGCCAGGCGCCGACGTCCACACTGTAAAGTGATCGCCCATCCCCCACCATAGGGGCTTGCAGTACTCTGGGCCTCCGCTTGGAGTCAGTCAAGAGCATGGGCATGGGCATAGGCCTCTTCCCTCCACGGAGAAGGCGAGCTGTCATGAGACGCTCAAGCCTATCTCCCCCCGGCTGACCCACCAGTGATCCGAGTCTGCTCCCGAACCCAGGTTGCTGACATGGCGCAAGGTGTGGCGTCCAGCGCCTCAACCCTCAGCACCGCTGGGCCGTCATCTCCTTTTTTTGTTGTACATTTTTCTTTGTCTCCTATGCGGCTGGGGAGGTGTTACCGATGGTTCCCCCCCAGTCCAGCCTGACCAACATCCCCTAGTCTGCCCCACATCCCCCAAGCTCAACCCCCTTACCTCCAACCTGCACAACGATCTGTTTGCCGTGGTGGGCACGCGACCACCGCCATGGGATCCGAGGGGGTTTTCAGTGCAGGGGGAGCATCCAGGTAGAAGCCGATGGGAGCTGCTCGTCCGGCCATCATGTAGCCCGCAAGATTTTTTCCTCCTGTATGTCCTGTGACGGCACGACTCAAGGACTGGAGTGCGCTAACGCACGCGCTTCCCTCCCAGCGCCTGCTACAGCACGCCCTCTAGTTCTGCCTGTGACCTGCCATAGCCCCCAGCCACCGCTAGGAGCCGGCAGGACATTGAGGCATTCCCCCACCCCGGAGAAGGAGAGCAGTCTAGCGGACGCTGATCCTTCTCCACCCCACCGACCCCGGCGGCCCAGGCTGGATTCCAGAACCCGGGTCGCTGGGCGTAGCGAGGTGTGGCGTCCAGCAGCCTCAACCTCAGCGCCACCGGGCTGGCCGTCATCTCCTTTTTTACTTCACAACCGTTGGAATGAGCACACTAATGCACAAAAGATGGCAGTGGATCAGGAAGCAGCTCCAAGCTTGTTCCTGAAGACTAGCTAGCAACAGATTCATTTGTGAACGTGCCCAAGAGTCCATTCACAATCCTTTTTCTCACAGGTATATGAATCCTGAAACAGAAAGGGGAATAATTTGCAAGAATGACCACCTCCAGGACCTGTCAAGAAGGAAAGCGAGGCCAGTTCTTAAGCGGACTTTCACAATGCAACAGCACCCTTGAACTGGTGGCACTGCTAATTTACAGAATCAGGGTTCTCCATTTGGTTCCACACTGATTTACAGAATCAGGGTTCTCCATTTGGTTCCACACTGATTTACAGAATCAGGGTTCTCCATTTGGTTCCACACTGATTTACAGAATCTGGGTTCTCCATTTGGTTCCACACTGATTTACAGAATCTGGGTTCTGCATGTGGCTCCACAGAACATTAAGCTATTTCTCCTCCCATCAGGACACAGTAAAGTGCCAGACATTAAGAGTGTCATTCTGTCCCAACTCGTGAGACAATAATCCATCCACAGATGAACATTTTCCGCAGCACCCCAACAGCTGAACCCCTGATTAAGACTACACCACCACCATCACCATTCGATGACCGGCCTATATGCCAGGTTTCTGCACAGCTAAAACAACTGCTTCTCAAGACTGGTGTCTGTGGAGGGTGGTCGTCTAAACCTACAAATCAGCCCACTTTAGAACACTGATTTCAGGGAATCACTATGGCAAAAAAGGAAATTCTATGAAAGTGTATTTGTGGCCAACTACTCTTTGAAACTGAAGGTTACCCCTCCCTTGGCCTATTTGGCTTTTATTTGGAGTGCTTTGCCCCCTGTTGTGAGGCCCAAACTGTACTGGTGGGAGCCGCTTTGACCCAACTACCCCCCCATGCATTTGTAAGGGCCACCATAAATCAGAATACAAGCTGACATGCAAACATGCAACCCTATCAGAGGTGAGAAAGAAAATTCAAAGGGAAGTGTGTGTGAGTGTGTGTGTGTGACTGTGTAAGAGTGAGTGTGCGTATGTGCACCTGTGCGCATGTGTTTGTCTATGTGTGCAAGCATGCATGTTTGTGTGCACACGTGTGTGGGGGGGGGATAACATCACTAATCAGAAAGGGCTATTGTGAATGCCCCCCACCGCACCATGTAAAGCACCCAGGTCCCCTGCGTTATAAACAAAGGATAGCAATCAACTCTTTCAACAGGCAGAACGTTTAGGCATGACAAAAATGATCAGACAAGGAGCATAGGACATTTGTAAACCATGAGCCAGCATGCGTTTGGAAAGTGAGCCCGCAACCATAGGGTCTCCTCCGAAACATCTACCTTGTTCAACTAGCCCAACAGTGGTGCCAGCAGCTGCGGCTGCAGCAGCCGCGGTGATTGTGGCAGGAGCGGTCGTCTGTCTGCCCACTGTTAGCAGAAGATGAGGAAAGAAAGGAGGAAAGAGAGGTATAAGCAAGAAAGAAAGGGGGAAGCAGAGAGTCATTAGAAGTAGAAACTGCAGAAGGAAAGAGAATGAAACATTTGTTGTCATGCTCCAGTACTTACACTCTCATTCGTGCTCCAATACTTACACTAGAACTCACACTTACCCTGCTATGCTCTCATCACTCCAAGCTGCCATTTGTCCCCACACCTTCAAGTGTCCCTGCATTTAGAGAGTCTTCCCAATGTTACTGTTTTCATTACATTTCCCCCAGCTTCTTTTTTGTAATTAATTTTTTTTTTCCGCCTGTATCCCAAGCACACACTAACCTAATTGTTGTCAGGCCACTCCTACCTCTGTTTCACCTGTCCAACCACTGGTCCGTCACATCAAGCCTCCAACCCAGACCCTGATATACAATCAAGGATCCTCAAAGCTCACCAACTCACAGTAGAGTGAGGGGTGGTTAGGCCTGGGAGCTGAACCACAAAAAACCGCAGTAGTGACCCTAGGGATCTGGAAGAGAGGTGGGCGGAACCAGGTCAGCAAGAAAAAATTACTCACCTTAGTAATGTTGTTTCTTCTAATGGAGTCTTGCTATATTATGACATATGCAGTTTGACCCAGCCTTCGAACTGCTCCGGAGGTGAAAGAGTTAACTTTCCATGCCAGGCATGGAATCTTGAGCGTAAGCTCGGCTGAAAACTCTGTTGTTCTTCAAACTCAAACTGTCAGATCTTTACGAGCAAAACTCACTAAGATTCTGTGTGGAAGCTGTAACCTACACTAGCCAACTAGCTACTAAAATATTAACACATTTTTTGGTCCCAAAACAAAGACTCAAGTCAGGGGATCCAAAAAAATAAAACACAACACCCAAACACCCCAAAAAAGAGGGGTGAAAAAACACAAGGTGGGCATCTACTAAGTGTTGACTTTACACTGCCCACCCACATCCCAAGAGCAGAGGTTCTGAGAGGGGCAGGCAGGGGGGGAGGTCATAATATAGCAAGACTCCATTAGAATAAACAACATTACTAAGGTGAGTAATTTTTTCTTCAAACAACATGAAGTCTTGCTAGATTATGACATATGCAGACTACACAGCAGTACCTCCATGGAGGAGGGACAGAACCTACTTAGGAAATAGGCTCAGAAGCACAGCTGTGCCAAACCGAGCATCACTCCTAGCCTGGATGTCCAGGGAGTAATGCTTGGTGAAAGTGTGAACTGTTTTCCAGGTAGCTGCTTGACATATCTCTAAGATAGGGATGTCCCTGGCCACAGCTAGGGACGCAGCTGTACCTCTGGTAGAGTGAGCCATCAGGCCTGAAGGGGGAAGCTTACCCAGTTTTTGATAACAAAATTGGATACAAGAGACAATCCACCTGGCAATGGATCTTTTAGTGGCAGGTTTCCCTTTACCAACCTCATCATAAGTGAGGAACAATTGGAAGGAGTCAAACCTGTGACCCTTGGTACGCTCTGTGTAGTAACTAAGGGCTCTCTTTACATCTAAACTGTGCAGCCTCCTCTCACCAGATGAGGAATGGACAGTGAAGTACACTGGAAGAGATATAGATTGATTAAGGTGGAAATCTGAAACCACCTTAGGCAAGAACTTCCTGTTAGTCCTGAGGACCACCTTATCTCTGTGAAAGGAGATAAAATCAGGCTCCACTGACAAAGCTTGTAATTCACTTATGCGTCTGGCAGAAGTGATGGCTACTAGAAACACAATTTTCCAAGTCAAGCTCTGCTGAAGACAAAGGCTCAAAGGGGGGTTGCATAAGCTGAGCAACGCAAACATTAAGATCCCAGGCAGGAGCAGGGTCCCTGAATGGAGGGTTGGTGTGAAGCAATCCCTTGAAAAACTTGGAGAATACAGGGTGAGCAGAAAGAGAAGAGGGCTTTCCTGCTGAAATAAAAGCAGAGACAGCTGCCAAATGCACTTTCAGAGTAGCTGGCCTCAGCCCCAAAGTATTTAGGTGGACCATATAATCCAGGACTGTGGGCAAATCAGCAGATTCTGGGGAAATATGCTTTCCAGAGCACCATATGGAAAAACTTTTCCATTTGGAATAAGTAGCCCTGGTGGAAGGCTTCCTAGAAGCCTTCAAGATATCGTAGACACCTTGAGAAAGGTGTAGGTCAGCAAACTCTAACTCTTCAAGAGCCAGGCCTTGAGGTTGAGGATTTGAGATTCGGATACCAAACTCTCCCCTGGGCACAGGTTAACAGATTGTGATTCCTGGGAAGACACAGGGGAAGGTGGACTGCTAAGGACAGAAGGAGTGGATACCAGGGCTGTCTGGCCCAATCTGGAGCAATCAGAATCATCTTGCAAGGTTGAGATCTGATTTTGACTAGCACCTTGAACAAGAGAGGGAAGGGGGATGCATAGAGAAACTTCCTTCCCAGTCGAGAAGGAAGGCATCCAGAGGGACTGAGCCCAACACTGGGGGCCTGCAGCAAAAAAGCGGAAGTTGGTGATTGTCTGGGGCTGCAAAAAGATCTATCTGAGGGGTGCCCCACCTGGCAAATACTACCTCCAGTACTAGAGGATCCAGTGACCATTCGTGATGGCCCTGGGAAATCCTGCTGAGAGCATCTGCCAGGACATTGTCCTTGCCTGGGAGGTGAACTGCCATGAGGGAGGTGTTCAGGGAATAAGCCAGAGACCACAACTTCATTGCCTCGTGCACAAGGTCAAGACCGAAGTGCCCCTTGCTTGTTGATGTACCACATTGTAGTGGTGTTGTCTGTTCTGACCTGTACTACTTTGTTCTGAACAGATGCAGAAAAACCTGAAGTGCTAGAAAACAGCTCTGAGTTCCAACAGATTGATGTGGAGCAGAGATTCCTGAGAGGACCACAATCCCTGGGTGGTGAGGTTGCCCATGTGAGCTCCCCATCCCAAGAGGGACGCATCTGTAGTAAGGGTCAAGGAGTGAGATTGAGGGATGAAAGGAACCCCCTGTCTCAGATTGCTCTGATCCTGCCACCACTGCAGGGCCTGGATCAGGGTTCGAGTTACTGGGATCAATCTGGTTAGAGGATCTCTCCTTTGAGACCAGAAGGCTCTCAAATGGAACTGAATGTCCCTCATCTGAAATCTTGCTCCCTGCACTACCGCTGTGGAGGCAGCCATGTGCCCTAGGAGCTGTAAAAAGTGCCTTGCTGGTCGAGAGACCTGCAGAATGAAGGAGGAGGCCAGAGCCATCAGGATCTTTGCTCTTTCTAGAGGAAGGAAAGCTCTGGCCTGCTTTGTGTCCAGTTCTGCACCTATGAAGGTGAGTAGCTGAACAGGCTCTAGAACTGACTTTGGAAGACTGAGAAGAAAACCTAGAGATGTAAGCAGCTGCTGGGTAACCTGAAGGTGTAATTTGACTTGGTCTGGAGACTGACCCACTATGAACCAGTCGTCCAGGTAAGGAAAGATGGCAATCTTTTGCCGTCTTAAATGAGCAACTGCTACTGCCAGGCATTTTGTGAACACCCTTGGGGCAGAGGTGAGGCCGAAGGGCATTGCTCTGAACTGGTAATGGCCTGAGGGCAGTTCGAATCTGAGGTACTTTCGGTGGGAGCTTCTGATGAGAACATGGAAGTAGGCATCCTTGAGGTCCAGGGACGCTAGCCAGTCCCCTGGCCTTAGGGAGGGTAAAATAATTCCCAGAGTCACCATTTTGAATTTTGGTTTTAAAAAGTGCTTGTTTAGGTATCTGAGATCCAGGATGGGCTGCCATTCTCCTGTATTTTTTGGGGTAAGGAAGTACCTGGAGTACAGTCATTTGCCCTGATGTAGGGGAGGAACCCTTTCTACAGATCTGAGAGCCAGGAGGGTCGAGACTTCCGTTTCCAAAGTGAGAGCCTCTGATGGATTTGCAGGTGGAAAGGATCTGGTTCTCATCTTTGGAAATTTTTTGAAGCTGAGAACCAGTCCCTGGCTTACTACTTCCAGGACCCACTTGTCTGATGCTAAAGACTCCCAGTCCTGGACGAAGTAAGCCAGCCTGCCCCTACAGGTAATGGAGAATCGGCCCTGGCCATCCCATCAGGGTGCCTGTTTGGCAGGGGCTTTAGGCTGAGGGGTGGGAGCAGACCTGCTCGTACCCCTTCTGCCTCTCCCTCTGAAGAACCCCTCTGGGCATAGGCTGAAGAGGAGGCCTGGCTTGGTAAAGGCCTGTGAAAGGCCTGCCCTTGCCCCTGGAAAAGCTGCCCTGAGGAGTGGCTTGCCTTTCCTGGCCTGTGCACTCCTATAAGTGGTCCTATACTCATCCATTTTCTTCATGTAATTCTCTGTCTGCTCCCCAAACAGAGAGTTACCCACAACAGGAAAATCCATGGCCTTAGCCTGGGTATCCTGTGACAGGCTAGTACACCTGAGCCAAGCCATTCTGCGAAAAGCCACAGATGTAGCCATGACTCTTGAAGATACATCATTAGAGTCCACTGCAGCATGGAACTGCACCTTGGATGCCTCAATACCATCAGCAGCCACCTGCTCCAGCTCCTTGCAAGCTGGCCAGGGACCTGGTTCGCTAGAGCCATAACAGTATCCCATCTGGATTTCTGGTATCTTGCAACATAGGCCATATAATTTGCCTGTCTGAGTCCCAAGGATGCTGCCATGTACTGTTTCTTTGCCATGGCATCAATCCTCCTGGAGTCCTTGTCAGGGGTGTGAAGCCAAGGGAATATTTGCCTTATCACAGGCTGCAGCCTGCACTACCCAACATGGCTGCATTGTTGTGAAAGGAACTCCGTATCAGAGCCTGACAATGTGTACCTTTGTCCATTTTTTATCCACAGGAGGTATAGTGTGAGGAGCTTTTAAAATTTTTATTGTCTGTTTCCTAAAAGATTTATGTAAAGGAATAGACAGTCTCCTAGACTCTGGGATATCCATCATTTCTACATAGTCAAGCTCCTCCTGTTCATCCACTGCTTCTTCCAAAGGGGGCAGGAGGGTTTCAGCAACTTTTTTATAAAACATAAAATGAGAAGGGGACTCAGAAAGCCTAGGGGGAGACACTCCTGAAGGTCTGTCTGGGGAGATGTCTGGTTCAATGGGCACATCCAGACTTTCAAAATCACATTCACTCTCTTCATAATCTTCCTCCCCTCCGGTTCATAAAATTCCTCTATATCATATTCTTGAACTGGTGGCACCGACCGAACCGACCGATTACCTGATGGTGCTGTGTCTGGTCGGAACCGGGAAATCGACTGGACAATTTTGATGCTGGCTATACTCTGCAGCAGTTGGAGAAGGAAATTCTGGCTCCACACCTGCTGATTTTCTAGTCCTTTTGCTGGGACTGACTCCTCAGAGTCAGCTCTCCGCTTGCCCGGAGGAGTCTCGCCTGGTCAGGAGGGAGCCCCTCCGGTTCGGGTTGGCACCAACCGGGCTGGCCATCCGGGTCAGCGGACTTCTTGGCCTCTCGTTCCCTGAGCCTACCAACTCTCTTATCCAGGGTAGCTGCAGGGAAATTCTTGCAAATCTGGCAGTCTACATTGAGGTGGTCAAACCCCAGACAATAAACACATGTGGTGTGTGGGTCAGCCTTGGCAAAGGCTTCCTCACGGACACTACAGTGCTGAAACCCAGTGGGCCCGGTTTTTCTTTTGGGTTTCTCAGACACAGTGCCAGCCTAACCAAAAACTTGCCGTAATGGGTAATTCGCTAACAAGACACCCTTATCAGTTCCCAACCGTGTCACGGGTCATGGAAAAAAACGTAATGAAATCCAGTTTTTTTAGAACCGATAAGAGCTGGGAACCGCACTCTAAATGCAATTTAATAAAGTTTAACTACAACCTGATCGGTTCAAACCGAACCGATAATATCGTTTGCAAGATCCACACAGAAAAAATGTAAAACCTATCTATTACTTACGATACCACAGACAGAGCTTGAACCGACCAGTTGCGGTTAAAATATAGACAAAATGCAGTTTAAAAACCGAGAAATACACTTTTTAACCGACAAAATGAACCGAGCAGTAGGAGAAATCTCCGGAGCGACTGTTCAGTGAGGCGGAGTAAAGAATCTGACAGTCTGAGTTTGAAGAACAACAGACAGAGTTTTCAACCTAGCTCGCGCTCAAGATTCCATGCCTGGCATGGAAAGTTAACTCTTTCATCTCCGGAGCAGTTCGAAGGCTGGGTCAAACTGCATATGTCATAATATAGCAAGACTTCATGTTGTTTGAAACGTGGCTCACAGTGAACTGACTTGTTTTGGTAATATAAAGGACTGCTCTTGTTTACTCCCTTTCCACCACCTCTTCCTGACGAGTCACTCGCCCTGCTGCTGCAGAGGCAGACAGAGGGAGTGCCAACGTCACCTATTCACCCATGACATCAAGGCCCCTCTACCTCACGTAGGAGGTGCTGCTGCAGCTGGAACAAGCTCCCTCCCTCTATCCAGAGCTTGAGAATGTCACTATGTCACCGGGCCCAAGGGGGGTGGGAAGCGAACCCAGGTCGTCCACACAGGATTGTGAAATACTCTTCCAGTGCCACCGAGCTGGGATTATCTCAGCTAGGGTTACCACCTGTCCTGATTTTTGCAGGACAGTCCTGATTTGGGCAGCTGTGTCCTGCAAAAAAACATGGAAAATACTACATGTCCTGATTTTATAGTAGAAAAAATATTTTCTAATTTTCCACTAAATGTTGCAGAAAACTACAATACCTTAAATAAAATACCTTAAAATGATAAGAAACAATAGAAGCAACTATAAAACTACAATACTTAGCCTTAATTCTGATTATACAGAGAAAACAAGTCTTTTGCACTGGTCAAGGTTAGGTACTGCCCTGAGAAAAATCATGTTTCAGGAAGAAATGTCCCCCTTTGGGCTACTGAAAAGGTGGTAACCCTAATCTCAGCTTCTGATAACACCATTCCAGTTCTGAATAAATCATCACAATCAAACCAGAAACTGACCTGTTTGTTTTGTTTTTTTTCTTCTTTTTACTGACTGTAGCACCATATTGCTAACACTACATACTCAATCAGACACACAAATCAGAGCCCTATAAAAATCCCTGATTCCAGTATTCAAACTAGAAGAGACACTCATTTGAGGGGTGTTGAGTTGGAAGCTCTGCTGGCACCATTATCTTCTTGTCTGTTTATTAGGGTGTGTGTTTGAGAGTATTTTTTTTGGGGGGAGGGGGGTGACCAACCATATTTCACACTTACACAACCCACTTTCTGACACTGCAGGAGGACTTTCTCGAGTTATGCTTGATGTCAGAATGACAGAGAGAGGTTTCTTAGCTGGGGTGGAAACCTCTGAGCTTCACTGACAGGACGGGAACTCCAGACTGAACAAAGTCCTGGGATCAGAAAGTATTTAAAGCGAAACTACATAAAACAGCATTCCCACCCCAGCCGATGTTTCCCACCCCAGCCGATGTTTCTTTTCCTAATTAGGTTTATCTGACACTACTTGATTTTGCCGAACACTGTTAAATATATGTGTTGGAGCTTTTTTCCTACTGCGCCGTAACTTCCTAACAAAACACATGCCTGTGTCCATCTTGGAGGCAGCGGCCTGTTTCCGCTGCACAAACCATGAGCGCTGCTGATTACTTCCATTAGTCTTTCGGTAGAAAGTTATGGCGCAGTAGGAAAAAACTGAAAAGTATATTTGTAGTGCAGTAATTTAAAAAAGCCCTGCCATGCCTACCACACCTAATCAGTGGATCACATACCAGCTCGGGCAGGAAACCTATTTTGAGCAGCTTTCCTTTAATATGTTTCTGGCTTTCTATCTAAATAGCGGCTACAAAAGTCAGAGCTACAAACTTGCAGGAAAGAAACATTTGATTCAGACTGTTTGGGTAGCATTTCTACAATACAAACCTTGACTCGAGTAGCAGTGTGGATGGTATGTGTGTAGCATTCAGCAGGTAACCTTGCGTGCAGTAGCTGTACGATCACATATGTGTGAAATCAGATGTGTAGTAAGTGACTGCTGTATATAAACAATTTTCTGAAGCAGTTCAATATTGTATCATTTTTTGCTGCGCTATACAGGTAAAATTCTCCTTACAACTTGCTTATATACCTGCCCCTCCTATTTTGCACTGGCTTCATGGATTCTCCAGTCCTGAACCAGGACTACATTTGCACTTCCGGGCATCTTATGACCGGTCAAGTACAGTACAAACCAGGGCACTTATTTCCTTTTGCTCACAAGCAGAAATACATTTTAGTGTGGACAGTGATCCCCAAATCACAGGGAGTTTTATGAAAAATGTAACAGACATTAACAGGGTACGCAGCGCAGATCCCCCTCACCAAGTACCCTCTCACTATGGCCACACCCCTGTGCCCACCCTGAGCAGGGTACGCAGCACAGAGCCCCCTCACCAAGTGCCCTCTCACTACGACCACATCCCAGTGCCCACCCTGAGCAGGGTACGCAGCACAGAACCCCCTCACCAAGTGCCCTCTCACTACGGCCACACCCCAGTGCCCACCCTGAGCAGGGTACGCAGCACAGAGCCCCCTCACCAAGTGCCCTCTCACTAAGGCCACACCCAGTGCCCACCCTGAGCAGGGTACGCAGCACAGAGCCTCTCACCAAGTACCTCTCACCACGGGTACACCCCAGTGCCCACCGAGCAGGGTACGCAGCACACAGCCCTCACCAAGTGCCCTCCTCACTCACGGCCACACCCCAGTGCCCACCCTGAGCAGGGTATGCAGCACAAAGCCCCTCACCAAGTGCTCTCTCACTCACGGGCACACCCCAGTGCCCACCCTGAGCAGGGTACGCACAGAGCCCCTGACCAAGGCACCTCCTCACTACGGCCACACCCCAGTGCCCACCCTGAGCAGGGTACGCAGCACAGACCCCTGACCAAGTACCTCTCACCACGGCCACAATTCCAGCGCTCACCCTTAGCAGGCACGAGCACAGAGCCCCTCACCAAGTACCTCACTCACTGCCACCCCAGTGCCCACCATGAGCAGGGCACGCAGCACACAGCCCCCACTACGGCCACACCCCAGTTCCCACCCTGAGCAGGGTATGCAGCACAGAGCCCCCTCACCAAGTACCCTCTCACTACAGCCACACCCCAGTGCCCACCCTGAGCAGGGTACGCAGCACAAAGCCCCCTCACCAAGTACCCTCTCACTGCAGTCCCACCCTGGTGCCCATCCTAACAGGGTACGCAGCTCAGATCCCACTCACCAAGTACCCTCTCACTGCAGTCACATCCCAGTGCTCACCCTGAACAGGGTACACAGCTCAGACCCCACTCACCAAGTACACTTTCACTACAGTTACACCCCAGTGTCTACTCCAAACAGGATACACAGCTCAGACTCTGCTCAGCAAGAACACTCTCACTGCAGTCACACCCCCGTGCCCACCCTGAACAGGGTTTCACAGCTCAGATCCTGCTCAACAAGTACCTTCTCATTGCAGTCAGACCCCGGTGACCACCCTGAACAGGGTACGGGTTCAGCAAGCACCCTCTTACTGCAGTCACACCCCCATGCCCACCCTGAACAGGGTACACAGCCAACCACAGAAACGTACAATTTCTCTTAAGACTGCTGTTGCCTGGAACCATGTTGATTGCAAATTAATCAGAAGTCCTAAGATAAATTTAATGTAGGAATCCCCTCATAATTTAGGTTGCAGCCCAGAAGCAGGACTGTAGCCTGTCCTTATATCTGTAGTATCACAAAGGACACAGAGAGTGGGGCCATGTTCTCACTAGCCATTACCAGATCTCCTGAGTGTGTGGTTAACCACGGTGGGAATGGGGGGGAGGGGGGAGGCAGGAGACTGACTTTAGTCATGCATCACACTCAGATAGTTCTCACTGTACCAGCACCAAACACCTGCAATGAAAGTACCGAGATATACATGTAGCCTTATCCGAATCATGTGCAGATTAGAAGTTTAAATACAGCCTTAAGAATCAGTTAACCACCCCCACCAACCCCACAGCCATCATGCGCAGCCGTACTCTGCAGCAGTGTCCTTTCCTATACATATTTTTATCCCACCGTAGATGGGAGAAAGACATGGAATGCACTAAGCAAATTCCCAGTCCCATCAATAGCCAACAATCGAATGCTGCAGGGCACAGGACTACCGAGGGTGGGCCCCCCAATTATCTCCCTGACATGTCACCTTCTTGCGATGCTACACCCCCTATGCCCCTGCCGAGCAGGCCGAAACCCTTGGCCTGCTACACGGGTCATCACGGGAGCAGTACATGTCACCTCCCTAGCTGGCTGACAAGTGTAAACCCAGGCTCATTCCAAACCTGGTCGTCCATGTTTGCAGCGTGTTGCATTACTGTTTGGCCTCCCCGATCACTTTTTACCTGCCGCAACAAAGCGTTTCCACTTTGCTTCTCTTTTATTTAAAGAAAACAGCACACAATATGATGCTTTAATACACATGGAGTCAAGGCCGGCTTGCTGGCGCATGCAGCAGTGCTACCACTTGAGATGCAGACGACCCCGGTTCAGGAATGAACCTGGAGCATCAGAGGGTCAGCTGAGGGGGGCGAGCGTCCCATGGACAGCTCTCCTCCTCAGTGAGGGTTGGCTGCGCTGCTCAGTGAAAGTCAGGGTTTGGTGAGCCGACTGCAAAACACAAGGGGACTGGAAGAGAGGTAGACATTGGTGCATCAGCTGTGGGAACGCGCCTGACATAACCAGGACATCATTGCATGTTCTCTCCACCAGGGAGCTGCAAAGTGGATAACTCCACTGGTTGGGCAGATGACGCTGCTCCCACCCACCACCTGCCCTCCCAGACACTACCATCCCTCTGGCCTTTACCTCCTCCTCCTGGAAATTAGACTGATATACAGGTGAGCCGAGTAGCCGGTGATTCAAGCCGAGGAGTTACCCAAACAGGTGAGTCGAGGGTGGACCGGGGTTCACAGGCCAGGGAGGATTTCAGTGGGACAGGATCAGGCACTTTGAGACGGCCAAAGAAGGTCCTGGCCAATGGCATAGGAGAAAAACCCAAAGCAGAAAAAAATACTCATAGTGTCACCTTCTCAGCTGATTTTGTGCAACTCAACAAAAGAAAAAAAAAAAAAAGCATGAAAAGCCATGACAACTGCAGCAAGCTGTGTAGTGGGACAACAATACCCTCTTCCAACTTCACTGGGGTACTATCATAAAATTCCAGCTGGGCTTGATCCCAAGCACTTCACTGGCTGGACTCCACACACAGAAGTGCTGCACTGTGTTAACCTCCCCCCCCCCCCAAAAAAAAAAGGCATGTAAGCAGCACTGGGCAAGTAACAAGAAAAGTCTGTCAAGGCAAACCAATCTGGCAGGGCCCCTGTAATGAGGCTAAAGATGTCCTGTCTCCCCCCCCAACACACACATACACAGAGGGACACACAGAGCGTGCTCAACAACTATGTCTCACACTGCTGGTCTTCACCAGCACTGCTCCGCCCAGCACAGTGTGCAATACGGACGCATTCTGCTCCGGGTCTAACAGCTGTAGTCAATCATCTTCCCCCTATCTTCCCCCTTCACAACAGACATGATTACTCCCTACGCCTCACTCTAACATCACACACACACACCCACTCACGAAGGTGCATGTTGCACTGCGTCTGACAGTCCATCAACTATTGATTTCACCTCTGACTTTCTGTGACATACCTCAGCACCAGATTGGGTTTCCTGAAGGGGACAGTTAATACAGTCAACAACACACCCACCCCAACCTCATTCTACTTTTTCCAGACTGATCTTTATTTCGCATTGACATATAGTCTTTCCGTACTATACAATTTTCCTGCTTTATTAGCTCAGGACTATTTCATTTAAATTTGAAAGCTCGCCAGACCAAATAAACAAATTCTAAAATGCCACGTTTATTTAGAAGCTCATCTTTTCTTTATGTCTTCCATCAATGTTGATTTTTATGATCAGACACGAATCCTTGTTTGGGAAAAAAAGCTTACTTCTCTCTCTTGTTAAATAAAATGGCTGCACATACGCACCCGAGAAGTTCCGTGTTGCTAGCATGGTGGTCAGTATTGCTCCCTAAGAGAGAGAGAGAGAGAATGGGAGAGAGAGAAAGAACGTGAGATCAGTCAGGGTCTGGTCTAAGCTCGCTTGCCACTACAGGTCAAGATCCCAGAAACCCTGAATCCAGTGCCATTTAACAGCTACCATTCATAATACCGCCTGTCAGAATTCCCTCTTCAGACAGGACCAGTTCGTTGATCGGGACTATGCTTCTGCCAGCCCCTGGAGGTCAGCTGCTCTGCTCGTGTACCGGTCCCCACAAAGTCCTTCACTCGGCAGCTGGACCACTGTTACTGTGCTGGAGTAGTGCTCTGAAGGACGTGCACTTGTAGAAACTCACCTGTCAGAACTGCGCCCCTAAAATATTCACCAGCAGCCCGAGTAAAGATAGAATTTTATGCAACGACTGGATGTGCATGTCCACAGATTTTAAACACTTCACCAGCGGTGTAAATGGCTTTCTTAGCAAATGGCAAAAGGCTGTTCACTTGAAATAAACTACAAATCAAACATTTAACCACAGAGCAATGCCCCCTCCCCTTCACAGAGCAATGCCCCTCACACGACAATGCCCCTTCTCACCATTCACAGGGCAATGCCCCCTCTCACCATTCACAGGGCAATGCCCCCTCTCACCATTCACAGAGCAGTGCCCCCTCTCACCATTCACAGAGCAATGCTCCCTCTCACCATTCACAGGGCAAAGCCCCTCTCCAGTCACAGGGCAAAGCCCCTCTCCAGTCACAGGGCAATGCCCCCTCCCCATTCACAGAACAATGCCCCCTCCTCAAAACAAGCAAGAAGATGCCACTTCTGCAAAGGGTTGGGAGGTAAAAGTGATCATCAAAGCTAATCTTCCGTGACTATAAAACCTCTCATGCTGAACTGTGTATTTTTTTTGGGGGGTGCTCCTTAGAATGTTGCAAGATCCCAGCCCTCTGAATACAGCCTTCTCATTTAGATTAGATTTCTTTCAAACCCCAATAACCTGCATGAGGAGTTGAAGTTTATGAATTTTAAAAGCACAAAACAGATAAAAGACAAAGCCACAAGGCTCACACACAAATACCAGTACACTACTAGAACACCAGTACACTATTAGAATATCAGTATGCTACTGGAATATCAGAACACTACTACAATACCAATACAGTACAACAATACCAGTATACTGCAAGAATACCAGTGCAGTACAATACCAGTACACTACAAGAATACCAGCACAGTACAAGAATACCAGTACACTACAAGAATACCAGTGCGATACAGCAATACCAGTGCGCTACAGCAATACCAGTACGCTACTAAAATACCAGTACACAACAAGAATACTAACTAGTACAGTACAAGAATACCAGTACAGTATAAGAATACTAATACACTGCAACAATACAAGTATGCTACAAAAATACCAGTACACTACCAGAATACCAGTACACTACCAGAATACCAGTACACTACTAGAATACCAGTGTGCCACAATACCAGTGTGCCACAACAATACCAGTACAGTACAATACTAGTACACTACTAGAATACCAGTACAGTACTAGAATACCAGTACAGTACAATACCAGTACACTACTAGAACACCAGTACGCTACAAGAATACCAGTACATTACTAGAATACCAGTACACTACTAGAATACCAGTACAGTATAATACCAGTACACTACTAGAATACCAGTACAGCACCATACCAGTACACTACTAGAATACCAGTACAGCACAATAGCAGTACACTACTAGAATACCAGTATACTACTAGAATACCAGTACGCGTCAAGAATACCAGTACCATACAAGAATACCAGTATGCTACAAGAATATCAGTACATAGCAAGAATACCAGTACACTACAAAGATACCGGTACACAGCACAAATACCAGTACAGTACAAAAATACTAATATACAGCAAGAATACCAGTACACAGCAATACCAGAACAGTACAAGAAAACCAGTATAATACAAGAAAACCAGTACAGTACAAGAATACCAGTATAATACAAGAATACCAGTACACAGCAATACCAGTACAGTACAAGAATACCAGTATAATACAAGAATACCAATATAATACAAGAATACCAGTACACAGCAATACCAGTACAGTGCAAGAATACCAGTATAATACAAGAATACCAGTACACAGCAAGAATAACAGTACAGTACAACAATACCAGTATCCTACAAGAATACCAGTACGCAGCAAGAAAACCAGTACGCTACAACAATACCAGTACGCTACAACAATACCAGTACATAGCCAAGAATACCAGTACACAGCAAGAATACCAGTACAGTACAAGAACACCAGAATAGTACAATACCAGTGTGTTACAAGAATACCAGTACAGCAGTACCATTCCATTTCAGCAATATCAGCACAGTACAGTGCAAGAATACCAGTACAGCAAGAACACTACAGCACAAGAGTACCAGTGTGCTACAAGAATAACAGTATGCAGCAAAAATACCAGTACATTACAAGAATACCAGTACTGTACAATATCAGCATGCTACAAGAATACTGGTACAGTACACCACCAGTACGCTACAAGAATATCAGTACAATACAAAAATACCAGTACGCTACAACAATACCAATAAACAGCAAGAATACCAGTACTATAAAAATTAGACATACAGTACAAGTGAAAATAAGAAAATAATACTGATCAAAGGAAACCCCACATAACTCCTCCCTGGTGCATATGCGCACGCAAACATACAAATTCTAACAGTTCAATTGTCCAAATCAGGAACCATCACTCACAGCTGATGTTCCACTGCCAGAAAAGGACCGAACAAGTGTATGGGGGAGCCTGGGACAGTTTCCAACGCCCTCTGGGAGTGTGACTATCTGAGTCAGTACCAAGGTGAGCTGGTAAAGCCATGCTAGGGAAGCCTGTTCCGCACATACCTCTTCTCAAGTTTGGCCTGTAGGAATCAGCCCTTCATCTGGAAAAGCAAGCAGACCAAACAAGCAGAAAATGTACAGACACACAACAGTATAAAAGACATAGAGCTCATTTACCTTCAGTTTGCGCCTGGCATTGAACTTCTTCAGACACTCCACGGTCTCCTGGCGATGCATCATAGATGCTACTGTGGAACGTTGCTGCAGAAAACCAGAAACGCACAACATTAGCGAAACAGTTCCCACAATAATCTCTATCTTTGTTCTGCTAGCTGCTGTGAAGGCCAGGACACTCCCCCCAAAAAAGTATACACCACAGTGATAACAGTGATAGCAGACTGACAGCACTGGCACAAGAACAATGATCATGGGATCTCTCCCAGCTACTACAGTCCCATCCCATCCCTGAAGGAGTCACTGTAGGTAATGGTGTAGGAGCACTTACTGTGGGGGAGCTCACAGTTACTGCAGTCCCAGCCTCTCCCAGCAGGAGTCACTGTAGGTAATGATGTAGGAGCACCGACTCTGGGAGCTCATAGCTACTCCATTCCCAGCCTCTCCCAGCAGAAGTCCCTGTAGGAAGTAATGGAGGAGCATGGACCGCGGGTGAGCTCACAGCTACTGCAGTCCCAGACTCTTCCTGCAAGAGTAACTGTAGGAGCACTGACCATGGGGAGCTCACAGCTACTGCAGTACTAGCCTCTCCGAGCAGCAGTCACTTTAGGTAATGGTGTGGGATCACTGATTGTGGGGGAGCTCACAGCTACTGCAGTCCTAGCCTCTCCCAGCAGGAGTCACTGTAGGTAATGGTGTAGGAGCAGTGACCATTAGTTTTTTTTTTTTTTTGGGGGGGGGGGTTCACAGCTACTCCAATTCCAGCTTCTCCAAGCAGGAGTCACTGTAGTAATGGTGTATGAGCACTGAATGAGGGGGGAGCTCCCAGCTACTGCAGTCCCAGACTCTTCCAGCAGGAGTCACTGTGGGTAATGGTGCAGGAGCACTGACTGTGGGGCAGCTCACAGCTAGTCCAATCCCATCTTCTCCGAGCAGGAGTCAGTGCAGCTAATGGTGTAGGAGCACTGACTGTTGGGAGCTCACAGCTACTCCATTCCCACCCTCTCCCAGCAGGAGTCACTGTAGGTAATGGTGTAGGAGCACTGACTGTGGGGGAGCTCACAGCTACTCCATTCCCACCCTCTCCCAGCAGGAGTCACTGTAGGTAATGATGTAGGAGCACTGACTGTTGGGAGCTCACAGCTACTCCAGTCCCACCCTCTCCCAGCAGGAGTCACTATAGGTAATGGTGTAGGAGCACTGACTGTGGGGGAACTCACAGCTACTCCATTCCCAGCTTCTCCCAGCAGGAGCCACTGTAGGCAGTGGTGTAGGAGGGCTGACTGAGGGGGAGCTCACAGCTACTGCAGTCCCAGCCTCTCCCAGCAGGAATCATTGCAGGTAATAATGCAGGAGCACCGATTGTTTGGGAGTGCAGAGATGCTCCAGTCCCAGGCTCTGCCGACAAGAGACAGTAGGTAATGGTACTCGAGATGCAGCAGAGAAGAGGTCATCCCCAGTTGCTGCTGCGTAAGGCTATAGTCATAGCTAGGCAAACAGAAGAGCCTCGTTATGACCCCCACACTGACACAATCCCAATACCCTACAAAAGACCCACAGAAGCAGAACTAAGTATAACATTTTTTATTTACTCACATGCTGAGCAAAATAAATAAATAAATAAATCAGGCTGGGTGTATAAAAGAGACTTCTGTTTGTTCTTTTATGTACCTAGCTGGAGACTTATACAAGAACTAAAAAGTTGTGGTGGGACTTGAATTAGCTGGGGTTTGTTTATCTGAAAACTAGAAATGGTGCATCATGAAATAGCACAGTGACCACATTATATGTACTCTGATATCGTGGGTGTGTGTTTTAGTAAATATCTGCTTTGTATTTAGTGGTTAGTATATTGTCTAGATAATAGGGTTTTAAACTAATTTAGTAGTGTGGTTTGAGAGTGCACAGCTTTCATAACACCGCTTGACTTCTTAAACTGGAAGATGCACTCTCACCACCTTCTTAACATTGTTAATTAATAGTATTCACTTGGAAAACGTGCTGTTTGGGTGATGGCCTCTTTGTGATGTCACTAAACTGTGATTTAAAAGGCACCATGAGTATTGTAACCTATCACCCTTGAGAAAGCTCTTTTCGGAGTGAAACGCAGTCGGTCTTTTGGGGCTGCGGGAGCAGGACCTGTGATCATATACAGCTGTCACTTTGTCTGTTGCAACTTTTTGCGCAGCATGTGACTAAGTAAGCAATAAGACACGACAGGGTGTGTGTTGAACAGATATTACCGCACGGCCAGGGGCGTAGTAAGGCACGAGGCCACTGGCCGAGTGTCTTCAGCCCCTTGAAGTGCAGCAATATCTGTTCAACACACACCCTGGAGTGTTTTATTGCGCTTATAAAATGGTTCTTTTTTTTATCTATATATTTGTCACCTTAAAAAATATTATTGAACTTAAAAAAACTGAAATCACTGTGTTAATTTGAGTTAAAATAGTCCTTCCACCTACTAGGCGATGACATCATTGTCTTCTGACACATTAACATTTGTACTGTTGTGGCCCCCAATCAAGAGAACAAGTGTGGTTAGGAGAGGAAGTAACAGGTTCTCCCTGACAGGTTGCGCCACTTTCGCAATTAAAAAGAAACAAAAAGGAATAAGGGATGCAGATTTGTTTTTTAGTTAAATGTAGCGGGACAAAGCGCAGTTTGCCATGAGACGGTGTCCCGTTCTGGTCTATTTCCAGTTTTGTGCAGCAGCAAGCTTCAATCTCCCCAAACTAGAAGAATGCTTTATGCACGATAAAAATGAAAATTACGTACCTACCGTAATTCCTGATCTTCTCATGTATTTTCACCATTCATTACTTACTGGGTGTTAGTCGGAGGCGCGCACCCGCCACGGGAGCTTTTTTTTTTTTTTTTAAAAGTTTGCCTAACGGCACCGCCCTCGAGAGTGACGTCATGCGTCATGCGCGAGGGGCGGCCGTTAGTAGCGACCGACTCCTCCTCCAACTCAGTTCTGTGAGCCGGAGAGGCAAAAGTGAGAGCAGAGAATATAGATAGCGAGGCAAGATAGCCGAGGGATAGCAAAGCAAGGAAGAATGAACTGAAAAAGGAATAAGCTGATGGAGGAAGGACAGAGGAGATAAAGTATCCCTAGCCTAGGGACTGCAGGGCCTCCTTACCTGGGTGACTCTAGGAGGAGAGATAAAGTAAGGAGATGAGAAAATAGAAGAAGAAGAAGAAAGAGAAGAGAGAGATGGGATCTTGAAGGGACCAGAATGCCCAACGAGCATAGTTAGCTTAGAGCTGAAGGCTCGACTAAGAGGGAAGCAAGAATCCCCGGAGATAGAGCTGAAGAGAAGGTTCACCAAACCCGCTAGACAGACTCTGGAGGCATAGTCCTATCCTCAACGTGCATTGAAAGAGTCGATACCCCCTCGGGTTCCTGGCCGTGACAGGCCTAGAATTCGAGGACACCCGAGAGGGAAAGGAACCCCAGGCAGCAGGAGAGTGCTGCTCTGGGACTTAGAAAAGGAAATGTAAGCCTTTCAGGCGTTTTAAGCATAGAAATGGGACTCAGACAGACTGGCCAAGGCTTAGGCTGGCCGGGATTGGATATGGTCAGCACAGCTCTTCTGTAAAAATTGTCCAGGAGGACACTTAAAAGGAGAAACCAATATGCAAACTAGCGAGAAGGGAGATTACCTTCTCATTTCCCCTCTTGTTTGTTTTTCCTTTTTTTTTTTTTTTTTTTTACAGAAGAAATTTGAGGTTGGTTGCATGACCCCAAAACCAAGGTGCCTATAGCAGTCGAAAAGAGTTCCCTCAGCATTCCCCCCTTTTTTTTTTTTTTTTTAAAGAAAAAGGAACAGACGTGCCCGTTCCTCTGCTCTGCTCTGCAGGGCAAGAACGGGGGGGTTGATTCCAGGGCAATATCTGGAACACGGGATTGCAGGATCAACTGAATAGCCTGAACCAGGCCAAACCCCAGAGATATCTTGTCAGGATAACGGCAAGAGATAGTTGTGCAGTCTGATCGCCAATGCAATCCACGTAGATGGCCCACTAATCTTAGAGTAATTAATTTTCTGGAAAATTAGAACCTCCAACCCCAAAAAAGGATTTTTTGAAAATTAAGCAATTTTTCCTAGTTTTAAGAAAAAATTTTTTTTTTTTTTTTGCAGAGAGAGGAAGGAGACAGGAGGTGGAGAAGCCACAGGAAGAGGCCACTGAGGGATGGTGGCGGAGTAGTAATGAATAGTGAAGATACAAGAGAAGATCAGGAATTACGGTAGGTATGTAATTTTCATATCTTCCCTTGTCAATCTTCACCATTCATTACTTCCTGGGTGAGTACCTAGCTCCTCTTCCCCTGGAGGGGGAAGAGGTAATACCCTGAGGGAACAAGACCCCCAGCCTTCTGCTGGTAAGAAAACAGAAGGAGAAGACCCTGGCTTATTCAGAAAGCCTAAGTGGGAGAAGAGCTAGAGGTGCCTCCAAGACGAGGAGACGGAGGGAGCCCTGTAAAAGTCTCCTAGCTCTGGAAGAGAAAAACAGGTCCTCGAAGGCGGAGCAAATCACCCTACACCGGCCAGGGGTGACAACCTGGAAAGACGGGCTATGCCGTCCGCTTGATGCAGATCGCTGTCCCCGCAAGCCTGGAAGCCACCTCATTGGCGCTATAAGATGCCCTTGCTTGGTGTCTTGCCAGCTCCAGGCCTACACGGAGAGGGCAACGGCTTGTCTGGTTTGCTCCGTGTCAGGCATAGATGCCAGCAGCTGGGACATCATCGACCACAAATGCCGGTTATAGGCAGCGTGGTGAGCCTGATGTGATGCAATACATGCACTCGCACGAGAAGAAGAGAACACTCTTCGCCCCCAACGGTCGAACTGGAGAGAGTCCGAATCCGGTGGGCGGTCGTGCGCCAGGCAACGGCGCCCAGAAGGAGTATCCAGGTATACCAAACCTGAGGACGGGTTGGGAAGGGAACCTAGAGACTCAGAGGGGGCACAATACCTACGCTGGCAGTCCGCCGGGGCTGGGGAAGAAGCGGCAGGGAACTGCCAGGACCGGATAGACGCCTCCTGGAAGGGGATAGGCCAGGAAGGTACCACCAGATGCTGGGCACTGAATTCACCAAGGAATTCACGCCTCCCTGCTCGTATTGTCTCCCAACATAGGAAACCGGAGATCCTCACCATCCTCGAGGAAACGCTGATATTCTGTGAAATCAGCATCGGAGGACAGATGAGCAGGGGGTTCCTCTCCCTCAGAGGAGGGAGACGAGGATGATGGGGAGCTGGAATGCTCAGAGGATTCCTGCGGCGGTGGGGAGAGTCAAAAGACCCGCTCATGCATGTATCTAACATATGAGGGGAAGGCCGCCGCAGAACTCTCGAACTGCTCCCAGGATAACGGACCCGTAGGACCGACATGGCCCGGGAGCGGGGGTGGTGAAGGCAGAGAGATGGGAGAGGGCACCTCCGAGGAGGCAACTGTCTTCGCAGGGCTCTGAATCCGGAAAGGAGCCCCAGTAGGAGGATCCCGGATATCAAACCAGGCCGCAGAACGGAATTCTGGGGAAGCGGAGCCTGGAAGAGCCCTGGGGAGAAACTCCCCGCGACTTCGCCGGACTGCATGGATCCAGAAGGGCAGTCCGCACAAACGCCGGAGGACACCCTAGAACCCTGGGGAGGGACGGGCTCTGCACTCGGCTCCCTGGCCACCCCCTGAGGTGGCTAAAGAAGACCGGGCAGCAGGCCGCCTCCCTCAACCCTCGGATTCCGAGAGGGCCCCTCCCCGACTGCAACGCCCCCTGTCCCAGAGGAGGCAACAGCACCTCGGGGTAGCCACCGAGCCTCCAGAGAGGAGCCTCCCTCCGTCCCCCACGCCTGCCCCCCGGGACTCGGCCACCCCCAGCCGAGGGACCCTCAGGAGACGACGGTAAGGGGGACAGAGGGAGGGGCCTGCTGCGCCGCCTGGTACCCCAGCCACCGAGGACCCAGATCCCGAAGAATGGGGGTGCCAGGATGGGTCCACATCTGAGTCATCGTCCTCCGAGGAGGACGAGACCAGCAGGACCTCGATGCTGGCCACCCCAGGGGTCCCCGAGGCCACGGACGGCCCCGGTACCAAGGGCGACGCCCGCCCCCCCCACACCGGCAGCAGGAAGGCCTAACCCCACACCCCCAGCGGCTCCGGCAGGCCCGGCACCCCTGGTGGAGGGGAGCGCCGCCGCAGCGCTGGAGGCGGAGCGGCATCACGACGGCGCCGCCATGTCCACCGCACCGCGAACGGCGCCGGGCCAAAGCGGCACTGCCAACGGCGCCGCCCAATCACCGCGAACGCACTCGATCCAAAGCGCGCCGCCGATCAGCCGGCACCGCGAACGGCGCCGATCCAAATGGGGCCGTGAGGCGCCGCCGAGGGTTCACCAGCCAGGCCCAAAAGCCAAGGGCCTCGACATGGGGAGCCTGCACCTCCAAGAGGTGACTGCCAAGGCGGTGTCAGCGCCGTGCCCGGGAGGGGCTACACGCCCCCAACACCGCTGAAGGGGCCTCTCGCAAGATAGATGAGGAAACCTCCTCCTCGGACAGAGAGGCCCGGAGGGACCCGGGAAGGGCTAAAGATCTCGCCGAGATTCCTGGGAGCGACGCCGTCCTCCGAAGTCGGCGGGCCTTTGCCGAGCTTGAACGCGCTGAATCTCGAGAGGGACGCGACGGTCCATCGAGAAACAGGCGCCGCACGTAATCCATATCATGGTTGGGTCCCAGGCAACGAGGCAACGCCATGCCGGCTGGGAGACGGAGAAATGCCGCCACAGGAGCACTCGACGATAGGGGCGCGCCCGTTTTCAAGAACGCTTAGCTCCAGAACCGACATAACGCGAAACCAACGAGACTAAAACACAGGAGGAAATACACCCGCGCCGAAGAAAGAAAAGAACAGTCTTACCGTGATCGGGCGCCGAAGTGTCAGGAAAACGGAGTCGGAAACTACTACAACTACCAGCGCCACGCTGCGGACAGGTGCTGCCTCGACGGCGGGAGAAACAGAACTGAGTTGGAGGAGGAGTCGGTCGCTACTAACGGCCTCGTGCATGACGATGACGCCACTCGAGGGCGGTGCCGTTAGGCAAACTTTTTAAAAAAAAAAAAAAGTCCCGTGGCCGGTGCGCGCCTCCGGCTAACACCCAGTAAGTAATGAATGGTGAAGATTGACAAGGGAAGATCACTGCTGTTCTCAGATTTTGAGTTCTAGCGGAGACGAGGTTTGGAGCGGGATTGTCATCAAGACATTCACTCCCTCGCTTACCAAGACTAAAAACAATGGTGGCCTTTAAAAAAAAAAATGAAGGTTCCACTGAAACATCTTAACATTTCATTTAGGGCCACTGATTTATTGACCTGTACTTTTTTTTTTCTGTGTGTAAAACATATATGACACTTTGTTTCTAGCCAATCGGAATGCTTATTTTTACAAGCCCATTTTATAAATAAGAATACGATGCTCACCTATAACCGTAGTTCTAAGTAGTGTATGGTTCACATCCACATTTTGGCAGTTCCACTGGGAACGATGTTACTGGCTGAAACATCTTTAAGTGAAGCTCCTCCCACCACCCGGCAGTATATCCCCCCACTCCGTCCCGTGATATTAGATCTTGCACACTGGAAGCAGGATCAGGTGCCACCTGCCAGGGCAGGCAGGGTGGGTTGTGTGGATGTGAACCATATACCACTCCTAGAATTACGGTTACAGGTGAGTAACCTCTTTTTCTAGGGGTACTGATATGGTTCACTTATCCACACTCTGGCAGACTCCTAGCAGTTCTCTGAGAAGAGGGGGCAAGGCACGCACCCCTACTTGGTGAACAGAGACTGGAGAACAGACGTCCCAAAACCAGCATCCCAGTATGACTCTAGGTCAATGCTGTAATGGGAAATGAAGGTGCGTGTTGACTTCCAGGTAGAAGGCCTACAGATTTCCTGTATGGGGACGTCCCTGGAAGCAGCCACCAATACAGCAGTATGTCTGGTGGGATAAGCCCTAGTCCCTGTGGGAGGCTCCTAACCAGTCAATCTATAGCAGAGGTCAATGCAAGAGGTGATCCACCTTGCAACTGTCAGCTGTGCTGCCGGTCTGCCAGGCACAGCTGCAATGTAGGTGACAAAAAGCTGGTAAGCCTGTCCCAGAACTCCAGCTGTGCACACTACAGGATGGAAATAGAAATTACGTACTTACCGTAATTATGATCTTTCTGTGTATCTTCACCATTCATCACAGATGGGTACTGGCCGGAGGTCAGGACCCCGTGGGAGCCTTTTTTTTTTTTTTTTTAAGGGCAGGCGAGTCGACGAGATCGGCGCCGCCCCCGAGGCGGCGTATTCACGTGGCACTTGAGGATTAGCCGTTAAGCTGTGTCGACTCCGCCTGATTACCAGTTCTGAGTCGCCGGAGAGGTAAGAGGAAGGGATGGAGGGTGGGACAAGAGAGTCCAAGGGACAGAAAAAAGAAGGAAGAGCTGAACCAAAAGGAGAAATAACGACTGAGAGGACAGCAGAGACAAGATGAAACTAAGGGGATTGGGTAGGGGCCCCAATCTCTGGAAGCGGAATAAGGGAGGAAGGGGGAGAAATTTCAGGAGAGACTGAGAGAAAACAAGGATCCAGGACCCTTGTCCTTCACCTGATTGTATAGGAACTGCAAGGAGCAGAAAGCTTACTTGCCAGTATTCAAGGCACAGAATATATGGCAATACCCCAAAAGCAGTCTCGCTATACTGGAGAAGGACGGTACAGGGATTAGTACTCTCTCTGAAAGAAATTTGGTGAAAAAAGGTTTTTTTTTGTTTTTTTAACATCTGATGACAGGAGGAGGGCAATCAATCAACCCCCACCCTGCTAGGGTGGAGATATGCTTGTAGAGAAGGAATGCCACTCGGGCTGTACCCTTTTTTAAGGGGAAAAATTACACCCCCCTGTGCGTCCCTACTTTACCCTACTGAAGAGAGGGAGAGGCACAGAGGGAGGGGGACCCAGAGACTGAGGCCCCAGGGGGATGGTGGGCAGGATTGTGATGAATGGTGAAGATACACAGAAAGATCAAAATTACGGTAAGTATGTAATTTCTATATCTTATCTGTGTCAATCCGAAGGGGGTTGACTGACTACACCCTAAGGGACAGTGTCCCTTAGCCCTCAGTGGGTGACACACTAAGGGGGGGAACCTTCTGGGCCTGGAGAGGCCCGAGAGTGGGGAGAGTGAGATGGGGTCCCCCCAGAGGGGGAAGGAAGTTGCCCCGACAAACGCTGTCTCGCCCTACGGGAAAAGAGATAGGTTCCCTGGTGAGCGGAGCAAATCACCCTACGCCAGGCCAAGGGTGACAACCAGGAAAGGCGAAGCCATGCCGATCTTCTGGTACAGATCGCTGTCCCTACCACCCTGGTAGCTACCACGTTGGCGTCATAAGACGCCCTTGCTTGGTGCCTTGCTAGCTCCAGGCCACGTGCAGAGAGAGCGATGGCTTGCCTGGTTTGCTCCGAGTCAGGCAAAGCAGCTAGGATCTGACCCAGCGCTGACCACAAGAACCTGTTGTAGGCTGCATAGTGGGCCTGATGAGCGGAAATGGAGAGAAGCAACCGTGCTGAGTAGAAAGTCCTCCTCCCCAGAAATCAAAATCCAAGAGTCTTGATCAGGGGCCGGTCACGGTGGAGGGTGCGGGTCTGGCCAGGAGTGTCCAGGTGCGCCAATCCGACTGCGGATGAGGCATGGAACCTGGAGACCCAGGGTGCGCAATACCTCTGGCTGAGGTCCCTAGGGAAGGAACTCTGAG
This sequence comes from Neoceratodus forsteri, assembly GCA_016271365.2. Taxonomy (NCBI): domain Eukaryota; kingdom Metazoa; phylum Chordata; order Ceratodontiformes; family Ceratodontidae; genus Neoceratodus; species Neoceratodus forsteri. Next base: position 13,463,205 of record JADMNL010000026.1, read on the forward strand.
AAGGGCCTCTGCCAGAAGCATGGACGCCTCCTGAAAAGGAGCAGGCCAGGGGGGCACCGCAAGGGTGGCCGCCCCGAAATCGCCTAGAAAGGCGTGTGCCGCATGCTCTGGATTGCTCGCGGAGAGAGGGGAAAGGTGAAGGTCCTCCAACATCCTCGCGAGGAAACGCTGATACTCCGAGAGATCAGCGGCAGGAGAGATGTGGACAGAAGGTTCCTCACCCCCAGAAGAGGGGATGAGGAGCTGGAGGTCACCATCTGCTCCAAGGGTGGCTGCTCGGGGGGAGGTTGAAAAACCTGACTGTGCATGGCCCTAACATAAGCAGGGAACCGAGAAGCCACCGCTCTGAACTGCTCCCAGGTGAGAGGCCACGTAGGACCAAGAATGCCCGGGAGCGCTGGAGAATGTGGTAGAGGGGTAGGGGTAGGGGCAGAGCCGAGGGAAGGAATCGGCTGGCCTCTGCCAGGGCTAGGGAGCGGACCATGGACACCCGGGGAAGGTGTCCTGAAGACTCCGCAGCCAACAGCTGTACAACCACGTTGGTACTGCCTAGGCTGCGCCCAGAAGAATCCCCCCAGTGAGGCGACCGGGGCCGTATAGGTCCAGAAGGACGGTCCCCTGCCTCCAAAGAATAGGACCCTCTCAAGGAACCAGAAGGGGAAGGGCGGAAGTCCGCACTTCGGCTTCGTCCAGGGCCCAGGTGGACCCCAGAGAAAGGCCGATGCCCGACCCCACACCCATCGACCCCTCAGAGTCCGAGAAGGTCCTGGTCCTCGGAAGGGTCAGCCTAGGAAGCTGGCAGCTCTGGGATGTCCCCGTGGGGGAAATCCAGGGCGCAGCACCCTCCCCAGCCATAGGTTTCCCGATGGGCCCCAAAGTTGGGCGATTGAGACACACCACGGGAGGGGGTACGTCTGCTGAAGGGTCAAGGAACCCTCCCAGACCAGGCTGCAAGGCTATAGTGGCATGCACCACAGCTTGCTGATCAGTGCCACTAACCCCGATCTGGAGGGGAACCCGACGCTCTTCAGCAGGGGGCTGACTCCGACTCGTCGAAGAGACCACCGGCTCACCCTCCTGTGCAGTCAACCCTGAAGGGTGCGACTGCCCATCCGACTCTGAGCCGGACCTGACCAAGAGGTGGAATCCGAGGCCTGAGCCAGACAGTAGGAGGGCGAGGAAAAGCGACTTCGCAGGGGCCCAGAAACCGTGGCAGTGGACAAGGCCACCCCCGCGCCCTCCACGGCCCCGGGGGCGGAGCTGGCAAAGGCGGTAGGGCAGCCGAGACCAAAGGTCCAGAGCTAGGGCCAGCCGCGGCGCCGCTAAGTCCATCGGCACCGGAGCGCGCTGGGGACAAGATGGAGCCGGGCGGCAGCCCCAACAGCGCTCGGGAGATGCAGGCACCGCAGGGCCCCCGGTGCCGCGAGCAGCACCAGAGTCGGCGGCGCCGCGACACCCCGAGCGCAGGCTCGGTAGCCACGCCGCCAGCTAGGCCCCATGGCGTCGCGTAGCAGCACCGAGAACCAAGGCGCGCCGATTGACCCGAAAACGGACCCGAGCCGCCGCACCAATGACTTCCAAGGTCCTGCGGTGTTGCGTTTCAACTCGTGCCGAAAGCAGACATAGCGAAGCAGACACCATCCAGGGTTGTGGCGCTGCGAGCAGAGTCGACGCCGCAGGCCCACGCGCTTGAAAGACGAAGCGATTAACGCTCGGCGCTTGCCGCCCTCAGCACCGCGAACGCGCTCAAGGCTCAACGACACCGATCGACAGCGCCGAGGATGGCGCCTACCGGCCTTGCGACCGCTGAGCGATATCGGGGGCCTTACCCAAGGGGTGATTGCTATGGCGGCGCTTCCCGCCCGCCTCCTGGGGGAAGCGGACGGGCCTCCTGCGCGGGAGAAGCCTTGACCAAGGCTAGGCTACAGGAGGTCGAGGCTCCTCCTCCACGGTCCATATAGAACCGGGAGGGGACCCGGAGGAAAGGCCTAGAGAGCGCGGCTTGGCTCGACGAGTGCGAACCCATCCCCCGGAAGTCGGCGGAGCTCGTCCAACTCTCCACGCGCGCTGTTCGAGGACGCGGCGGTCCATAGAGAAGCAGGCGTCGCATGAATCCATGTCGTGAAGCAGGCCCAAGACAAGCGAGACACCGGTCATGCTGGTCGGTCACGGAGAAATTGCGGCCGCACGGGCACCGACGCATAGCGGGCCGCCCCGCCTTAGAGAACTTCTTGCCCTCCGCGGCATGACCTATGGAAAAACAACACCAAAAAAGACTCAACGTCGCTTAATGTTAATAAAAAGGAAAGATCTTACCGGCGACGTCGAGTGGAGGCAGAACCCAGAACTAGCAGACCCTGGACTGGCGGCGGAAATATCGCAAGCGTAAGAGCCTGAAAAACGACAGACTTCTTCAAACTTCAGGCTTCCCTTAGGGCGACCTCGTGGCGGAGGCGAAGAACTGGTAGTCCAAGCGGAGTCGACACAGCTTAACGAGCTAATCCCTCGCGCCACAGTAAGTCAGTCGAGGGCGCGCCGATGCTGTGTCGACTCTGCCTGCCCTTTTAAAAAAAAAAAAAAGGTCTCCTGGGTCCTGACCTCCGCCAGAACCCATCTGTGATGAATGGTGAAGATTGACACAGATAAGATCAGTGCCCTCCACAGTTCCAGGGTATGGAGCCTGCAGCTGGCCTCCAAAGACAAGCTGGTAAAATATACTGGAAGGTAAATCAGTTGGTTAAGGTGAAACTCCGAAACCACCTTCTGGAAGAACTTCGGGTTGGGGTGAAGGATGACTTTGTTCCCGAGGAAGACCAGATAGGAAGAGTCCACTGAAAGTGTCTGCAGCTCCCCAATCCATCTGGCTGATGTAATGGCCACCAGGAAGGCTGACTTCCAGGAGAAGTGTGACATTCACACCTGTGCATCAGCTTGAAAGGCTTGCCCGCGAGCATAGCCAATACCAGCAGTAAGTTCCACAGTGAAGGTGGTTCACGCACTGGCAGGGACAAGTGGTCCACACACTTGGAAAAGTGCCCAACCACCTTCTCCTGAGCCACTGACTTCGCAGCCCACGCCTGGTAAGCAGAGACGGCTGACAGGTGCACCTTATGCGTTGTCACTTGCAGTCCCAGTTGAGAAATGGACCAGAGGCAGTCCAAGATGCTAGCCACCAGACAAGTAAGAGGATCCAGCCCCTTGCTCGACACCACATGGAGAATCACTTCAATATAAAGGCATAGCATCTACGAGTTGACTCTTTCCTGGAGGCCTCTACAAATGGACATTACGTACTTACCGTAATTCTTGATTTTCTTGGACGAAGTCTCCACCACTCATTCACACTAATGGGACTACGCCGGAAGCATTAGGACCCGTGGAAATAAACTTCTTCTCAGGAGGTCGGCACTGGGATAGGACCACGCATGCAGCGGCCCCAAGACTACCTTGCTTCACAGAGCTATCTCGGCCTTGACCCTCCAACCACCTCAGTACCTTTTTGACCAAGGAGGTGCAGCATAAACTAACAAAAGAAAACCTAGCCTTAACTTACGGGTGTAACTCCCCTACAAATGGGGGTTCCCAAAAGTCTTCATTAGGTGTGCTCAAATGCCCACTGCCAAGCTGGTGTCCTGTGTCCTAACAGGTCTAAAAGTGTTTGCATGTGAGCACCCAGTTAGCATCCGTGCCTGTCTCTTTAAGAGCTGCCTATCTCATAGTTTATAATTAATCTGGGTGGGGGCCGAGTGTTTCTAGGCTCGAGTCCCGCCTGGGCTGCAGTATAGCTGCTTCATTCTGCCATTGCCAATTGCGCAGAGGGAGCCCTACTAGGCTCGGTCATTGTTTGCTGATTATCTGTTGCAATAATAATGATAATGTAGTTTGTCTAACCTGCCTTCTTTGCAGCAGGGACTTTTCTGTGATGTACCACCATTGTGGTTCTGGACTACCAATCTGCACCAATCAGTACCTTTGGGGGCTCTAAAATGGAGCCTGCCCCCAGGGGTCTTATGGGAGTGGATTTCTGTAGGAATTGTAGTTTTCACCCTTTGGCGCCTAAATGGACCTGGAGGGGGAGCTCAAGCTGCGATAGACACATGGATCAACTAACCAAATCTTTTGGATCACTGGGAAACCCCGGTGCTGCCTGCAGCAGAAGGAAGACTGGAGTAAGAGTTGAGAGAGTGAGGAGCTCGAGCAATTCGAGCAGCTGCTTCTGCGTAGTGCGCAGAGAAAATCGGCAGGAAGGCTGTATCTAGCCTGCTCGCTAGCATCTTCCTAAAGTGAAGAGACTTAATCCGACCATCGGACTTTATCCGAATTTGTGACCTTCATTCTGAATTATGACTAACTTCACCTGAAGAGGACCGAAGACTTGCTTTTGTGCGATCGGCCTATCAGGACTTTCACCACGACCACAGAGCATACAGTTTGCACAGGGACATTGAACTGCAACCGGACTGTCACCTGAACTGCAGTATTTCCCGGCTTTAACTATAAGTGTGCTGAATGTGGACAGTGGGTCGCAATTTGGTTCCCCACTTTGCCGAATGTGTCACGCTTGCAGGAAGCTGCGTCCAGCAACCTTACCGGACTGCACCTGAACTGTTCTTCCAGTCTGGGCCCTGCCATCCTAGCCCAGACACCCACTCGCACTGCAGAGAAAGATCCGACGAGAGACCCACCCAGAGAGTCGGCTCCCTGATCAACAACACCAAACAGGATCAAGCGCCACGTCGCATTCAGTGGGCCCTGCTTCTCCTGGCCATCCAGCTCTTCATCTTGAGGTCTCCATTTCGTCCATCCTACATCCAATTTTGGGTAGCGTGAGTAAAACCAGGGTAGCTCCCTGCAACCCAGCTAACAATCACACTGTGTCATCTGATTTAACCGTTGTTAAGCTTTTGTGGACTGAGCCATCCGGCTCCGGATTACAAATTGTGGGTTACAGTGCATGCATGTTTCTTTCCATCACAAGGCCCCAACCAGCTGCAATGCCGGCCTACCTTGGGGAACGCTTCCGGCTAGCCTGCAGTTCTAACTGGGTACCCAGAGTGTGTGCGACTGTGTTCCAGGGACCTTTGAATGCATGCCTTATAGCCTGAATCAATCAGATCTAAAATAAACCACCAGATTACTGCCCCTCCCTTGTTCACATCCCCAATAAATCAGATCTGAATCTTTTTTGCAGTTAAACTGGGTGTGGTGTACCTCTGTATAAAAAAGTACTGCATCAACGTTGTTTCACTGTTACAGGTCTTGTTTTCCAGGGGGTCTTCAGGGCATTCCAGCTGATCATAGCCCTGGTGGTAAGTGGTTACAAGGAGGGATTCACTGTGTGTTGCAAAGGTGTGTTGGTGTGGGGTAGCTGCAAGCTTAGCCAGGCCACTAGGGGTAAAGGGGGGGTATCAGTGTCCTGGAGGGCTGTACCCAGGGCAGTTACATTGCCAACGACCCTGTCCTCTGGGTGGAAGCACCCATTTTGAAAGCCAAGGCCCCTCAACCTGCAGGCTACTGTGCATGCAGGGGTAGTAACCCTTGTAGTAGCGCCACCTAGGAGTTACATGGGCATGTGTGAAGGCACAGATGACCCATGTAAGAAGGGTCAATTTAACAATGTCTTCACAGTCTGGACAACTAGGGAGTGAAGACCAAAACAGATTGAGTGAGCTCGGGGGATGGTGGGTGGGCATGTGAATGAGTGGTGGAGACTTCATCCAAGATCAAGAATTACGGTAAGTATGTAATTTCCATATCTTCCTGGACTAAAAGTCTCACCACTTATTCACACTAATGGGAGAGTACCAAGCTAAAAATAACCCCTCACCGAGTAGAGGCGATAGGAGACAGAGCTCACTCAGGACAGAAGTCCATAAGGACTGTCCTGCCAAAGAAGTTAACTGTCAGGCATGGACATCAGAACATAGTGCTTACAAGGTATGCACTGAGCTCCAACTCACTTGCCTTGCAGATGTCTGGCGGGTACATATGAATCTCCACGGAAAACCGCAACTACTCCGCAGAGTGGCAAACCCAGCCTTCCAACTTGACCTGTGCCATGGATTAGTAGTGTCGAAGAGAAGACATGCTACTAACCAAGCAGAAATGCATCTCATGGCAACAGGCTGACCCAGTGAAGGCATGATGCTGAAAGATACAATAGTTGCTCAGATGCATATCCCTTTGTTCTGTCAATGTAGAATCGCAGAACCCTGTTCACATTCAGAGAGATAAAGAGAGCACTCCCCTTCATTCTGGAGTTAATGAAGTAAGTAGGGAGACGCAAAACTTGACTAATGGAAACTGAGCCAGTGACATGTTGTCTACTGGCTCAAGATAGTCTGAAAACACGAAGAAGTGAACATTCTCTGCCAAGAAATGCAGACCTGCGTTCGACAGGTCCACGAGGCACCCCAACATTTTACTTCATGGGCAACCAACAGGGTCCAGACGGAACTTGCACACCAGATGGTGAGGAGTAACCACTTAGCCGCGTAAGTCCTCCTGGAGGAAGGTCTATGCGCGGCTAAGATTTCTATGACTGCCTGGAAACCTAAAACTTGCCAACTTTCATCTCCTCAGGAGCCTGGCATGGAGATGAAGGGAGCGCAGGAAGGACCAAAGTCCGTGTCAGAGGGACCGATCATAGAGGGAGTTGCCTCGGGGGAACTTCTGACCGACTGTTGATCTATGCAAATTATATCTGCCGAGGTCAGTCTGGGATGATGGGAATCATCCTGCCCCCGTTTGCCTACAACTTGAGCAGCACACTCTGAACTAAGGGAAGAGGAGGAAAGCAAAAAAGAGCATCTTTTCTACTGCAGTGAATATATCCTGACAGAAAACACCGGGTCTAGATTTCTGAAGTGGAGCAGAGGCAGATTTGTGTTGAGACGGGACACAAAAAGGACCAGGTCTGGACTGCCCCACTTGTCAAATAGCTACTACACAATGACTGAACTGATGCAACGTGCTCAAAGCACCATTCTCTCCTCCCCACGGCCTTCCTGCATAGAAGGTAGTAGAGTGCTCCCCCCGCTTGTTGATGAAAACACCACAATTCTGTCATCCGTCCGAAGTGGGATCACCTCATGGCAGAGGGCCTCCTTCAGGACTTGGAAAGCTTAAGAGACAGCTCTCATCTCTTAGAAATCTATGAGAAGATGATGTTCCTCCTCCTGGCTCCATACCTAAGTGTGGAGGTCTTGACAGTGAGCTCCCCAACCGATCAGGAGTGCAACCATGGTGATGGTGATCTGGGATGTAGAGGGTAAGGGTGGATGTAGAGGGTAAGGGTAGAGCTAACAGAAGCTAGGTCAACCACGTCTACCATGCAAGTAATTTTGTCCGAGGTTCTGTCATTTATGTGGAGAATTGCGGATGCGTGGTCGGAGACCACTATTTGTTGTGGATGAAGGCATAAGTCCCAGCATCCACTGCATCGAAAAGGGCCCAGACAGAGTCATTTTCCATGAAGTAACGAGACATCTGAAGATGTCGTTTCTTCTGTTCTCCGGAAGGCAGAACCCTCACCCTGGAGGTATCCAGGAGGGCTCCTATGAAGAGGAGTTGCTTGGAAGGTGAATCTGGCACCTTCCCTCAATCAGAAATCCCCTCCTGGAAGACAGCAACTGAGAAGCTGTGGCAACTGCTTCCTGAGACTGGCTGGCTCGGAGCCAAACATCTAGGAAGTGAAGGCTTGAATATCCCTCCTCCAGTCACACCACCTCTACCCCACCCTCTACTCCACTTCTCACTCCTCACACCCTCCTACCCAACCTTTAAACTTCTCATCATACCTCTTGCTGCCTCTTTTCCTACCCCCCTTCACTCACCCTCACCCCCACACCCTACCCTCCAGACACCCTATTCCTCCTGTGTCCGCCTCCTCTTTTTTCTTCTCCCTACTCTTTTCATTCATTGACAATGCCACACGGCTGCAACTATTTCCACCTTTCTGCTACCACTACTCTCTATCTCTAATTTTCTTTGCCCCTCACTATCTCTGTGTCATTTTTACCCTCTTTGTAAACACTACTGAATTTGAAATGCTAATAACTATGTACCATTATTTTGCTGTGCACTATATATTGAAATGTATTCTCCTCTGTCTGTTTTGTTACCCCCTCCCAAACTGACATAGATCCTTTGTAAACGAGCCCCTCCGCGCTTAAAGGTGTTTGTAATCCGAGAATGAAAGAATAAACTAAATAAATAAATAACTCCTTCCTGAACAGGTACTTGTTTAACTTTTCAAGGTCAAGAAATGGACACATGCCGACTGTTATCTTGGAACCAAGCAAAGTAAGTAGGAACCTGTGCTCCAACTCGCCGTAGAACAATTTGTACTGCTCCGAGGCCCAGTCTCTCAGAGCAAAGAGGGTCTGACAGAGGTAAACAGACTGGGCTACTGCCTGGGCCGGGGAAAATTTCTGCTAAATTGGGAGAGTATCCCTCTCGGACAATCCTAATGACTCATATGTCCGCTGGATTGGACTTCCACTAGTTATAAAACCAAATCAGGTGCCCCCTTCCCCACTACTGCCGAGAGGCGTCCACCTCAGACAGCTGAGGTGGGACCTGGGCCGGATCCAAGAGGATGGTACCAGGCACTTTTGGGCCCTGTGCCCTCTTCTGCAAATTTTTTTTTTTTTTTTGCAGTTGAGGAGTTGGTTCCTAACAAAAGCTTCTGGGCCTCTACCTTGAAAGGATTGCCAGTTACAAGAATGACAACGGTGCCATCCCTCTGAGGGTCAGCAGAGTCTGAGTGCCCTCCAGAGCTCAACCTGAGGGCCGAACCAATAAATACAGCCAAGGAGAAGTTAATCAGCTGCGGTCAATGGCAGTCACCCTAGGGGCAGTGTCATAGGGGTCAATAAAAGCTTTAGCCGATTACTGGGCTATATGCTCCTAGCAATGGAACAACAGATTCCGGGAGACTCTCAATCACTGACTTTAGTGTGTTCCACAGGGTGTACTCGTACTGAGGAATGTAGGAACTCCAGATATAGAAGTCTGCTTTGGTCCACAGATGAAGTCTGAAATATTATGGTGGACCCCATATCCCTGAGCAAAAACTGAAAAGAAGATCTTCCATCACAGGCTCTGCTGATACTGAAGGCTTGCATTCCAGCCTCTAAAATTAGTCATCTGCTGCGTCTCTGACAAAGTAAGACAGGAAACACTCATTCAGATCCACTTCTACCCCAGAAAAACCTCCAAAAGGCAAGTCAGAGCCAGAATCACGGGAGATGCCATCACCCAGAATGGCGTTGAAGAGTTCGGCACCATTCACGGTGCAGGCACCACTTGCGGCACCGGCACCAGAAGCAGTGCCAACACCAGAAGTGGTGCCCAGTATACTGGCCCTAGACCTGAAGAAAAAAGGGGGAGAAAGAATGCAGTACCCATGCTGGCCCCTGCAGAGGAAAAGATGAGGGGGTTGGCATCGATCACTAGAGAGGGCACCGCACACATCCTGCCTGCTCAACTCGCCCGTGGCCAAGTGGCTCTGAGGCCTGAAGGCCCCGGGTCCACTGGCAAAGTCAAGTGGGCAGACATCAAACCTGCTGCTCTAAAAGAGTGGCCCAGAGGTAAAACTGCTCACCGGAGCCCCATCGAGGACAGAGACGGGGCCCGGTGTCGAAGATAGCAGCCATTAAGAACGCAGCCACAGAGGACCCCACCGAAGTCAAGTCAGGCCTACCGTTCACCACCACTGACGATCCCCCGTGCAGACATACCAGAGGGTGACCTAAAGCGGTACTGTTTCTTCTTCCACCGAATGGGGGAAGAAGAGCTTGAGGTTGAGCGGAGCCGGGTCCTCGACAGAGGTCGGGACCACTGCTTTTAAGTTCATGACTGTGTCGGTAACAAGAAAAGAACTTTAAAAGTACTTACAACTACAAATAGGCAGGTTAGTAAAAATTTACAAAAGGCATTGGAAAGTGTTTCAGTATTGCTTTAAGTTGCCTGTGTTTTACCTTATAACTTAATTGGGATAGATCAGTTTATAGACACGGTCAACTTATAAACTGTTCAAAGGTTAAGGAAGTATTAAAAGTGTACAAAGCTTAAGGTGTAATAAAGTGCAGTACTTATGATAAGAAGTTAGCATATTTGTGGTGAGCCATATCTTATTTTTAAAAGGATAACAATTTTAGTGTTTTTAATTGAATTATAATACAATTAAGTAATAAGATGAAGAGTTCTCTGTTTAAATTGATGGGATTGTTGGTGGTAATCACCTGTTTAGCACAAATACATGGTCCAACTACCTCTGACTCTTCAGGGGAAAGAACTGGTGTGTACCTGATGATCTCCACCACCATCTGTTGCTCAGGGCAGAGATGGGGAAGGACAGCATCAAAGATTCCCAGAGAATAGCGATAGTTAGCCATCATAAGGGCATAGTTAGCTTCCCGGAGACCTACAGTGGTGCACTGTACAATTTTTAGTGGCATGGTCAATCTTATAGGACTCTCTATCCAGAGGCTTGTACATGTCCTTGTGGTGTCTGCATTTATGGAACACCAAATCCCCGACCAGACCTTCTGCTGAAGGATGGTCTGAAAACACAAAGGAAGCCCATGGGGACCACATACCTGCAGACCATACGGGCCGACTGTGCTGGAAAGGATGATGGATGCTGCCAGAGTTCCAGGGCCAGTCCCAAAATGGCCTCAGCCACAGAGAAGACAACCCCCGGGGATTCACTCCACTCCAAAACACCTGAGAGGGTACTTAGCCCCCCTCTGGACTGTATCAAGTGGGATCAACGTGGATTCCCAGATAAGTCAGAGCAGCCCACCAAAGGACACCAGGTCATGCTTGGTGGAAGGCTCCTAAACTGAACTGTGGTCAAAGACCAGAGTCCCTGAGCAGGCAATGGATTCTTGATCCGAATCGTCTGATGACTCCTCAAAAATGGCCCTCGGACACTGTTCACCACAGACCTCCCAGGGTGATCCTCAGACAACCGTCCAGGCAAGCCAGTGGCTGAATGTCCAGCCTCCTTGGTCGGAGTACCAACTGGTGGCTGTCATGGTGGCAGATTCACCCTAATTGGCAGAGAAGCAGGTGTGGGGAGCACCTGTGGAATGTGGACTGGTGGGTAACCACTGGTGGCTGCCAGGGGATCGGAAGTCCTTCTGGTAGAGCCCGACCCTGCCCCATGATGGCTCTCTGCTGCCAGAGGAATTCCTCATAGCACAAGCACATCTTGCATCAGTGCTTCTCCTCACCAGACAATCAGGAGGTCAAGGAACATTGATGGCGATGCATCCCGGTTGAGTGGGATTGAGAGCATAAGTGCCTTGACCAGGAGCGCGACCGCAATCTTCACAGTCAACCGGCTAGCCAACGATGAGGTGGGTCTTCCTGCAGTTGGCTGTACATTACGTGCCTACCGACACTGAGCAAAAACGAACACCCAACCCTGGGCAGAGACTGGTCCCACAGTGGATTGGCCAAGCCACCACCCAGTCCATGTCCTCCTGAGTGAGGACTGGGAGCCCAGAGGCCTACGAGACGGACTCCTCTCCCTCATCCACCAACTGGTCGACAGGCTGAAGAAAGATTTTGAGAGCCTACTCAACCAGAGCTGAAGTCCACTGTCTCGATGGTGGAGCTGATAAGCCTTCAACCAGCCCAACCTGCCACTCAGCCAAGGGGTGCTCAACAGCAGTCGAGCAGTCAGAGTCAAGGGACCAGGATGACCCGCATTGCCGGTGCTTGGATTTTGAGCCACAGAGGGTAGGCTCTCCGCAAGGTCTGGAGGGATAGACATGGAACTGGCCCATGAACCACCACTCGGCGCGGACCCAAGGGAACAGTGCTGAGACTGAAGAGGTACCCACTGTGGCGGCCACCACTTCTGCCTCAAGGGCCACAAGTTTCTCAGCCCACCCAGCCACAGCCGAGGCCTTCTTGTGGCCCTTCCGATCTCTCCACGAAGGCTAACCCAGTGAGAGCTGTAACTTCCTGTCTGCAGGGAACTCAGGAAGCAAGGATAAGCACAAGTCACACCCGGCCACATCATGCTGCCCAGCCAAGCAGTACTTGCACATGTCATGTGGATCAGTGACTGACATCTGCCAGCACTTAACGCAGAAACTGAATCCTGGTTTCTTGTGTTCTACTGTTGGTACGCAGACAGTTGGAAGAACTGTGAAACTTGAAGCAAGAATTCGAAAACTTTTCAAACAGAAAAGATTTCCCTACGATGTAAAAAATCCTAAGCGGGAACATGAAGGAGATGACCTGTTCTTCCAGTGGAAAGATCTGACGACACGTGTCGGGATATACTGCCAGGGTGGTGGGAGGAGCTTAGCCTAAAGACATTCCAGCCGATAACATCATTTCAGTGGAACTGCCAGAATGTGGATAAGTGAACCACATCAATGCGCCCTAGAAAAAAGTTTTGAACTCAGTTTTGTTTCTATGGGTTTTTTATAGGATATTGAGATTATGTCAGTGTAGGGGTTACAATGAGGCTTTTCTTTTTGTCTAATGGTATAGAAGCACCAACTGTGGGGAGCTCACAGCTACTCCAGTTCCAACCTCTCCCAGCAGTAGTCACTGTAGGTAATGGTGTAGGAGAACAGACTGTGGGGAGTGACATGCTCTGCCATCTACTTGTCATTATGGTGTATATTATTTGTGATATCAATATATGTCATGTGAATGTCTGCTTCGGGAATCACAGCTAGCAGTTTGAAAAGGGACCTGACCTTTGACCCCAACAGTCACTGCAGTAGCAGATGGCTAGTTTCCTTCTCTGTTGACACACAGGGTTTCCTTCCAAATGCCAGGTTGTGGCACATCATAAAATAATCCTACTTTGATCTGCTGGGGACAAGGTATGTATTTTATAACCTCTGAGGAAAGACATTTTAACAGATTCCTGTTAGCTTTGTAAACTGGCAACCATTTTATAGGCCAGGAAGCTGGTAGAGAGATCAAAGAGACTCATTTTAATATTGCTATCTTGCAGATTTCCAGCTAGCAGTAAAATAACATCCTTTTGGATATTCTTACTCAGGTTACAAATTAATTACAGGCTAACAGTGACCTCATGAGCTGTGACCTCACAGGATAGGAAATTATCCCTCTGGCTGAAAGGAGTGAGACACTTCATCTCTGAATTCCAAAAAGGCACTTCTGTTAAGAATAGGCAACACCCAACTGGAACTTAGCTAGGCTAGAAATGTGAGTATCAGGCGTTTTGTTTCTGTAAAATTCCAATTTAGTTCTGACTGTAAGTACTTATGTTCTGTGTTTTGTATGTATTTGCTTTTTTTTTTTTTTAATTCCAGTAAACCTTTCGGTTTCCTTAATCCTGCTTGAGACTTTTCTTTTGCACGTGGAAGCTGAAACAATATTGGGTAATTTTGACAAGAACTGTTAAGGGCTTAAAAAGAGTGTTACTAATCTTGCTACGGTAAGAATATACCTAGGTCTCAAACTGAGTCATAAGGGTAGACTTGTGAACCAGGTTGGTGCCCACTGGGTGAAGTATTGTACTGCATTCCCCCAAGACAGTACATATCGGAGCCTGTTAACTGGGTGTGCTAGTGGAAAAAGTTTCATATCTGACCCCAGGACTCGAGGCTAGTAGGTGATTCGGACCCAAACCAGACAGGAGAGTTACCCTGTTGGTCTCCTGTTCACATATTGCACTTTGAGGTTTGGCACTGTGGGAGCAGAGGGCCTGACCTGCAGGGTGCATTTGTGACGGGGAGCTCACAGCTACTCTAGTCCCAGCCTCTGCCAACAGGAGTCACTGTATGTAATGGTGTAGGAGCACTGACTGGGGAGCTCACAGCTCCTCCAGTCCCAGTTTCTCCCAGCAGGAGTCACTGCAGGTAATGGTATAGGAGCACTGACTGTGGGGGGGCTCACAGCTACTCTAGTCCCAGCCTCTCCCAGCAGGAGTCCCAGTAGCTAATGATGTAGGAACACTGAATGTGGGTGAGCTCACAGCTACTGCAGTCCCACCCTCTCACAGCAGCAGTCACTGTAGGTAATGGTGTGGGATCACCGATTGTGGGGGAGCTCACAGCTACTCCAGTCCCAGCCTCTCCCAACAGGAGTCACTGAAGTAATGGTGTAGGAACACTCATTGTGGGGGAGATCCCAGCTACTGCAGTCCCAGTTTCTCCCATCAGAAGTCACTGTAGGCACTGGTGTAACACTGGTCATGCAAGCGCTCACAGCTACTCCAGTCCTAGTCTCTCCTAAAAGTGACAATTAACAAGCCTCTGACACCATTAGATGGATGTAAAAAAAAAAAAAGTGAGATTTAGACACAATTTAGTTTCTATTTCACATTTTCTATTTTTTTTTTTATTTTTTTCTTTATTACTGAGGACAGCTGTATGAAAGAGGATTACTATCCCTTAGACTTTATCTGCTCTTTCCGCTTGCCTACACCTGACATCATAATCCTCTGTTTATGCCATCATAACGATCTCCACAACAACAGACTGTCATACCATAAGCAGAACTGTGATGTCAGGTGTAGGCAAGCAGCCAGAAAAGATAGGGGCAGCAATCCTGTTTACATGCAAATGTACTTAATAATAAAGTAAGGGTGAGAATTACAGAAAAAATATTAAATGTAAGTTGAACTGTGTTTAAATATTATATTTTTTCAAAGTCATCACAACAGCGCCAGGGGCTCTTTAAAGGTACTGCCCTCCTATGGTGCACACTCAGCAACAGTATGGAGTACACAGATATTGATTCCCCATCCTATGACAGCACTACTAACACACACTCCAGGGTGCCTGAAACCCCCACAGCTACACTACTAACACACACTCCAGGGTGTCTGAAACCCCCACAGCTACACTACTAACACACACTCCAGGGTGTCTGAAACCCCCACAGCTACACTACTAACACACACTCCAGGGTGTCTGAAACCCCCACAGCTACACTACTAACACACACTCCAGGGTGTCTGACACCCCCACAGCTACACTACTAACACAGACTCAGGAGTGTCTGAGACCTCCACAGCCACACTACTAACACTGACCCAGGGGTCTTTGAAACCCCCACAGCTACACGAAAACCCCACAGCTATACTACTAGCACAGACTCGGGTCTTTGAAAACCCCACAGCTACACTAACCCCACTGCTATACTACATACGCAGACCCAGGGGTCTTTGAAAACCCCACAGCTACACTACTAGCAGACTCAAGTGTCTTTGAAAACCCCACACTCTACTAGCACAGACTCAGGGGTCTTTGAACCCCCCCCCCCCAGTTATACTAACACAGACCCAGGGGCCTTTGAAAACTCCACAGCTACACTACTAACACAGACCCAGGGGTCTTTGAAAATCCCACAACTACACTACTAACACAGACTCGGGGGGGGGGGGTCTTTTAAAAAACCCACAGTTATACTACATGTGCAGACTCAGGGGTTTTTGAAAACCCCACAACTACACTACTGACACAGACCCAGGGGTCTTGAAAACCCCACAGCTACACTACTAACACAGACCCAGGGTCTTTGAAAATCCCATAACTACACTACTAACACAGACTCGGGGGGGGGGGGCTTTAAAAAAACCCCAGTTATACTACATATGCAGACCCAGGGGTCTTTGAAAACCCCACAGCTACACTACTAACACAGACCCAGGGGTCTTTGAAAAACCCACAGTTATACTACATATGCAGACTCAGGGGTTTTTGAAAACCCCACAGCTACACTACTAACACAGACCCAGGGGTCTTTGAAAATCCCACAGCTACACTACTGACACAGACCCAGGGGTCTTTGAAAACCCCACAGCTACACTACTGACACAGACCCAGGAGTCTTTGAAAACCCCACAGCTACACTACTGACACAGACCCAGGGGTCTTTGAAAACCCCACAGCTACACTACTAACACAGACCCAGGGGTCTTTGAAAATCCCATAACTACACTACTAACACAGACTCGGGGGGGGGGGGTCTTTAAAAAACCCAGTTATACTACATATGCAGACCCAGGGGTCTTTGAAAACCCCACAGCTACACTACTAACACAGACCCAGGGGTCTTTGAAAAACCCACAGTTATACTACATATGCAGACTCAGGGGTTTTTGAAAACCCCACAGCTACACTACTAACACAGACCCAGGGGTCTTTGAAAATCCCACAGCTACACTACTGACACAGACCCAGGGGTCTTTGAAAACCCCACAGCTACACTACTGACACAGACCCAGGAGTCTTTGAAAACCCCACAGCTACACTACTAACACAGACCCAGGGGTCTTTGAAAATCCCATAACTACACTACTAACACAGACTCGGGGGGGGGGGGTCTTTAAAAAACCCACAGTTATACTACATATGCAGACTCAGGGTCATTGAAAAACCCACAGTTATACTACATATGCAGACCCAGGGGTCTTTGAAAACCCCACAGCTACACTACTAACACAGACCCAGGGGTCTTTGAAAAACCCACAGTTATACTACATATGCAGACTCAGGGGTTTTTGAAAACCCCACAGCTACACTACTGACACAGACCCAGCGGTCTTTGAAAATCCCACAGCTACACTACTGGCACAGACCCAGGGGTCTTTGAAAACCCCACAGCTACACTACTGACACAGACCCAGGAGTCTTTGAAAACCCCACAGCTACGCTACTGACAGACTCGAGGGTGTCTGAAAACCCCACAGCTATACTACATATGCAGACCCAGGGGTCTTTAAAACCCACAGCTACACTACATATACAGACCGAAAACCCACACTATACTACACACATGCAGACCCAGGGGTCTTGAAAACCCCACAGCTACACTACTAACACAGACCAGGGTCTTTGAAAACCCACAGCTACACTACTAACACAGACTCGGGGCTTTGAAAACATCACACCTACACCACATATGCAGACCTAAACCCCACATCTACACTACATATGCAGACCAAGGGTCTTTGAAACCCCCACAGCTACACAACTAATACAGACCCAGGGGTCTTTGAAAACCCCACAACTGCACTACATATGCAGACCCAGGGGTCTCTGAAAACCCCACATCTACACTACATATGCAGACCAAGGGGTCTTTGAAAACCCCACAGCTACACAACTAATACAGACCCAGCAGTCTTTGAAAACCCCACAGCTACACAACTAATACAGACCCATGGGTGTTCAGTTACCCCATCTACGCTACTTATGCAGACCCAGGGTTTTTTTGGTGACCCCAACTATGCTATTTATGCAGAGCCAGGGGTGCCTGGTGACCCCCAACTACGCTACTTCTGCAGACCCAGGGGTGTCTGGCGACCCCAACTACTCTACTTCTGCAGACTCAGGGGTATTTGATGACCCCAACTACTCTACTTCTGCAGACCCAGGGGTTTCTGGTGACCCCAACTCTGCTACTTATGCAGATCCAGGGTATCTGGTTTCTCCCCAATACGCTACTCATGAAGACCCAGAGGTGTTTGGTGACCCCAACAGTGCTACTTACGCAGACCCAGGGGCGTTTGAGGGCCTCCTCGGCAGTGAGTACAATACTGATGCAGGGGTGTCTGAAGACTCCACAACTTCACTACTCACAAAGACTGAGGGGGTGTTTGAAGAGCTCCCCAAAACACTACTTATGCAGGCCCGGGGTGTTTTCAGACCCCCAACTATGTTACTTACACAGACCCACGGGTGTTTGAGTGCTTCTTGGGCAGTGATTCGTTTGGTTGGGTTAATCGTTAACATCTGGTTGATGAGATTTTTGGCCTCCGGTGTGACGGTATCCCATTCTGGTGATGGAAACTGTAAAAGAAGAAAAGAAAGCTGGTTAAAGCACCTTCCACTGAAAGCAAAACTACTGTTATAGGTGTCGAAAATACAGTGCTAGGTCGGGGAGGCTGGAACACCACCCACACACTTTTTTACACTCACACAGAAAGTGCACTAACAATGTCTGCACCCCCACTTTTTGCAATATCCTGACACCCTTAGCTTAAAATACAGAAGTTGTGTTTCCTTACCTAGCCCCCAGGACCTGGTCTGCACCAGATATGGTGTTCCACGGATAGGTAGCCAGCAGTGCCCCACATCAGAAAACAGTCCAATGAATAAGCTGCTTTGCCATCAGCCAGTCAGTGCAGCATCAGTGGTACCAGTCACGACACCGACAACCCGGGTTCAGGAGTGAGCCAGGGTCATCGAGGGCTCCAGAGGAAGAAGGATCAAGGGTCCCAGCAGACACTATCCTTCAGGTAGGGTGCGCCGCTGCCTGTGCTGCAGCACTGTCACCTGGGTAACAATGGGTGGCAGCGCAGTGGAGGTACTATGAGAGGGGGACGCTCAGCAGAGTCTGCATAGCGCACACACTGCATGCAAGTGCTTGGGGGTCAGTGCATGCTGTCATCCTGGGAGGGGGTGTGACAGAGAAAGGAGGAAAGGCCCTGGATGATCCTGGTGCGCTTGAGTTATGCTGCCCTCAACCAGCAACCTCCTCTGCCCCACAGCCAGGCAGAAGCAGGGAGGCACAGAGGAGGTAAGCTCTGCGTATGACTGGAGCAGGGCTGAGCTCGTCCAAGGGAAGGTGCAGCATCAGTGACCAGGGGATAAAATGCAGATTATACAATGGCAAGAAAAAATCCATGCCACTGACTGATCAGTGGTCACCTTCGACAGTGATGTTATCCCAGCATAACATCACTGTATGAAGGTCCAGCACACACAGGACCGCAGCAGATCAAAAAATAAATCACTCCATCGAATGGGCAGCCTCCAACTCAGTAAAAAGTACCACTCCCTATCCGTTTCACAGCACTACCCCTGAACTCCTGAGCTCCCCACTTTACTGGAACATTTATTTCCATACAGTTTTGGAGTACCTCAGCAGCAGCATGTTCTCCAAATCACCGCTGCGGGCGCTTTCACACACTCCTCATGCGCTTTTTGAGTGGACATCAGACAGGCGCACACTCTGGCACTTTTCAGTCTTAGCGCCGTTTAACAGCTTTGTTCAGGGCAGGCAGCAGCGGGGCCAACCAGATTAAACTCCTTACGGGGCGAGGAGTAGGATTCTGACTTCCTGAATGGTGACATACTTTGGGGAACCCAATCCACCTGAACATGCAGAAGGGGAAAGCCACGCATTCCCCTGCTCACCAGCCTGCCCAAAACCCTGAACTGAATGCAGTAACAGTCCTCACTCAGCCGTCTGCTCGAACACTGCTGATCAGCCAAGGATGTCTTCCTGTTACCAGAGAGGGGGCAACGGCTGACCATATACCGAGACACAGAAAAGTGAATGGCAAAGGAGAGAAAAGGGTGAGACAAAGAATGACCGAGGGAAATGGGGGCATACAGACACTGCCACCTACTGGCCAACAGCAGTAACAAATGACTTATTTTTGTTTAAATAATGTGTACACCTACCCATACAAAAAAAAGTGGAAAATGCATTTAAAACTGTATTTTTTTAATCTTTTTATTTTTTACTCGAAACGCACCACTGAGTAATAGCAACAATGCACTCCAGGGCATGTGTCGTGCTGGGATAACGTCACATCTTACCTGGATTAATCTTCACTATTCATCACTGGTGGGTCTAGCTGGAGGAGCCAGCAATGGGGGCGGTGCTGCCCTCTAGGCCGACGCATTGCATGGTGCTCTCAGCTTGGCCAGTAACCGACCCCGGCCCCTCCACCACCTCAGTTCTTTTTTCCCCTGTCAAGGTGCATCAACCTGCTGGAGCTGCCATTTTCACAGCTCGTCATCGAGAAAGTTTGATTGAGCTACGAAGTTTTGCCACCGCTGCCACGCGACGCCATAGGAAGTCAACAGAGCCAGTAAAACTGTATTTTTTTTTATTGTTTTTTTTCCACGGTGCCAAGTCTGTTCTTTAGTTTAAATTTGTCCGAAATGATCATGTCATGTTCTGGGCCTACTTTGAAATCCAAGGCGGGGTGTGCCCCTATGCACAGGTGCGCCTGCGGCAAGCCGATGGCCGTATCGGACCGTCATGATCATTGCCTCTCTGGCCTGGGTCCCCGTCACGATATGGACAACTCCGATGTTTGCTTCTCCATGGACTGCCGGGTCCTCGAGATTCGAGCGATGAAGGTGGGTTGGGATCCTCCTACCTTCGGAGGGTGGAATCGGTCCCGGGATGCCAAGGCCAGGAGATTGGGCCCCTCCCCTGGTCTCCCTCCAGTACTATACGTACTGAGGGGGAACAAGCCTCCGTTGGTTCTGGTCTCGCTGAGACCAGAGGCCTGCGTGAGGGGTCAGGTGAACAGTCTGCCTCCTTGGGGGGGGTCGGCTGAGCACCCCTCACAGCATGGACGGCCCCAGTGTCGCAGTCGCAGTTATATGCTGGGCCTGAGCCAGCAAAGTACTCGGTTCCGCCTACTCGTGCCACTTTGGCTTCCGACTACTCCTTTGGAGCCGGTGAGTGGGGCAGTTCCACGGCCGGTGATAGGTCCCCTTCTGGTTCCATCAGCAGTACCGGGATTGGGAGGGTTTCAGGGGTGGCTTCTCTGGCAGGCTCCCTGACCTCCTTCTCTTCGGAGGACGATGACTGGAAAGACCCAGAGTGGCTGCCCAACTCCCAGGAGTCCCACAGCCCAGTTAGGCCTAGCCTTTCAGTCGCCGGTGTTCAGGATTTGGTCACCCCCCCGCCCCAGGGGGCCCTGCACTTCAGGTCAGCTCCTCTGTGTCCTCCGGTGTTGGGGAAGGGGATGATCCTGAGGGTGGCGCCATGCTGGAGATCGGCGCCATCCCAGGTGCTGGGTCTGGCTCCAGCTCCGCACTTAGTGCCGGGCTGGATTACGGCGCTGAGTCTGGTTTCGGCATTACGTGCGGTGCCAAGCTGGATTCCAGGGCTGGAGTGAGCTCTGGGGAGGGTTCTGGTGCTGGTCTTATCTTAGAGTCCTCAATCTTGGGCACTGGGGACCATATGAGAAGCAGGTCCCGGTCTGGGGAGGGGAGCCTGATGAGGTCAAGGGTGGCACACACACTCTTCCAGACCTGCTGGTGGCTCTGCGAGGAGTCACAGTGCCAACCCTTCTTTCACTCGCTCTCCGAACAAGGCAGGGTCTGCAGCAGGTGGGGCTATGGGTCGCCCAGAAGGGACAGACTGGCTCTGATCACCCCATCATGGGGTTCTTTCCTTTGGGCACCACTTTGGCTGCCCCTGTCTAGTTGGTCGCCCTACAGTGGGTGTGCTGCACAGCCCCCCTGGGAGGGGTTCCCTGCATGTTCCCGTAGCCCTAACATGGGCCCTGCTCTGGCTGCCAGGTTTCTCCTCCCCCTCAGGACCCTCTGCCTCCTTCCTCTGCTCTACCAGGTCTCAGGCCCTGCAGGGCCTCTGATCTGGGGTCAGTTCAGATCATAGTCAGCTGCTTTTCCCCACTACTTAAGAGCAGTGGACCAGGTAATTTTTAGACCTGAACCCCACCCCACCCCCCGCAGCCCCAGAGTCTGAGCTGGACTCCTCTGCCTCCTCGTCTTCCTCCCCAGAGAAGGAGGATTCTTCCGTCCACCTGTCCTCAGACGCAGATATCACCAGCTATCAATGATTCCTGTTGGGGATGCTTGAGGACCTCCATACATCTCACTTCGCAAGCACAACCCTGACCATACGACGCGCGCTTTTTCGGGGAGTTCAGCGCAAAGAACACCGTTATCCCTCGGAGGCCTGTTCCTTTCACGGAGGCGTCGCATTGGGTCTGGCAGTCTCCCTCTGCCCCTTCTCCAGCCCTGAGGGACTGTCAACACAGGTACTGTGCACCACCCCTCTTTGGTAGTGAAGATCCTGGATATCCCCTCTGGGCATCATTGCCCAAGGCACGACCTCCCCACAGTGTCTGACTCAGCCGAGTTTGACCGCTGGTGTAGAAGACTCTTCTCAGAGTCACATGTCCTTTTGCGCATCTCGGCGCACCAGGCACATCAGCCTGCCTATGCTAGGCACCGGTGGACGGTGCTGGGACAGCTCCTGATGACTTTGCCCAATACAGAGGCAACCAGGCAAGCCATTTACCTTTCTGCGCAGGGACCTAGAGCAAGTGAGACACCAAGCAGCAGCAGTGCCTTGGTGACAGCAATGAAGTAGCTCAGGCTGGCAGGAACTGCAGTCTGCATTAGGCAGATGGCATGGCTTCACCTCGCACGGTTATCACCCCTGGCCCGGCACAGGAAGACTGCCTCTCCCTTTCAAGGAGCCTGCTTTTTCTCCCCCAGGGTGAGGCGAGAAAGGAAAATTACGTACCTACCGTAATTCTTGATCTTCTTGGACGAGTCTCCACCACTCATTCACACTAGTGGGATTGGCGCCGGAGGCACTAAGACCCATCGGGAGCAAACTTTTTGCTGGGAGGGTGGTAGCGAGAGGCAGCGCCCCTTGAGACACTGACGCCCTTGTTGTGGCAGCGGCCTCAAAGTAATGACCATCTCGGCGACGACCCTCCAACCGCCTCAGTACCTTTTTACCAAGGAGGTGCAGCGCAACTAACGAAAAGGTAAACCCAACATTAAAAAGCGGACATAAGATAGTCCTTATGACCCGTGTAAGAAGGGTCAGCAAAGAAGTCTCACGGCCTAAAGATTTGAGGAGTGAAGACCAATACAGCCAGTGAGCTCGGGGATGGAGGGTAGGCGTGTGAATGAGTGGTGGAGACTCGTCCAGAAGATCAAGAATACGGTGAGTACGTAATTTTCCTATCTTCCTGGACATAAGTCTCCACCACTCATTCACACTAGTGGGAGAGTACCAAGCTGATAATCCCCAAAGAGGCGGCAGGAAGAAGCCAGAGCTCAGCGTCTAAGATAGAACCCATTAAGATAGTTCTGCCGAATGCGGAATGCGCCTGGCGTGAACATCCAGTGCATAGTGCTGAAAGTATGCACTGAGCTCCAGATGGCGGCGTTGCATATATCTGCAATTGAACATTGCGACTTCCAGGATGCCCTGATCGCCTCTAGTAGAGTGAGCGTGACATCTACCTTCTAATTTAACTTGAGCCATGGAATAGCAATGACGAAGGCATGCCACTAACCATGAAGAGATACATCTAATAGCGACAGGTTGACCCAGCCGGGTGTCGCTGAAAGAAACGAACAGTTGCTGAGTCTTGCGAACATCCTTGGTTCTATCTAAATAGAACCGCAAGGCTCTCTTAACATCCAAGGAATGAAGAGCTCGTTCCCCTTCATTTTGGAAATTAGCGAAGTAAGCGGGAAGTACCAGAGGTTGGTTCAGATGGAATTCTGACACAACCTTGGGAAGAAATTTAGGATGAGTACGGAGAACTACCTTGTCCTTATGGAATACAGTATACGGAGGGTCCGTAACCAGTGCATGTATCTCAGAGACCCTGCGGGCTGAGGTAATGGCCACCAGGAAGGCAGTCTTCCAGGTAAGAAATTTTAGCTCACAGGTAGCTAAGGTTCGAAGGCTTCAGTGAGCATGTCCAGCACCAGGTTAATGTCCCAGGCTGCAACTGGACGCTAACAGGGGTCTGGTATGGAGAATCCTAAGAAATCTCTTCACCATAGGTAACTGAGCCAGAGTTAAGGAAGAAACCGGCTCATGGAACGCTGAGATGGCACTAAGGTGAACTTTAACTGTGGAGTACTGAAGACCTAAGTTTGATAGGTCCAAAAGATACTCAGAACCTTGCCAGGAGGACAGGAAAAGGGATTCCAAGAAGTTTTGCACACCAGAGAAAAGCGTTTCCATTTGGAAGCGTCGTTTTCGGGTGGCTGGCTTCGAGCAGCCAGAAGGATGTCTGAGACTCTACGAGAGCGCGAACCGATTCACTTCTATCTCTTCAGGAGCCAAGCATGAAGGTGAAGTGATTTCAGGTTGGGATGGACCAAGAACCCTGAGTCAGAAGACTGATTTGCAAAGGAAGTGGTCTCGGAGAGGCTGCCAACATACTGTTGAGTAGAGAAACCATAGTTGCGAGGCCAGGAAGGAGCAATGAGAATCATCTTGGTCCCCTGAGACTCGAACTTGAGGAGTACTCTCTGGATGAGAGGAAGTGGTGGAAAGGCGTAAAGCGTTTTGTCCACCGCAGCCTGTAGCATCCTGACAGAAAATGCCAGGCCCTGGTTTCTGGAGCAGAAGAGAGGCAGTTTTGCGTTGAGTGGGGATGCAAAAAGGTCCAGGTCTGGAGTCCCCCACTCTTTGAACAGGGACCGAGCTACGGCTGGATCGAGAGACCACTCGTGAGGGTCTGCCTCCGTTCTGCTGAGGTGATCTGCTAGGTCGTTTTGTATACCTGGCAGATAAACCGCTTGAATCAGAGACTTGTGCTCCAAGCACCACTCCCACACCCTCATTGCTTCCCTGCAAAGGGATAAGAATGAGCACCGCCTTTGTTGATGTAATACATCACTGCTTTGTTGTCCGTTTGAAGGAGAATGTTCTTGTGACAAGGACATCCTTCAGAGCTCGGATTGCATAGAGGACGCTCTCATCTCCAGGACATTTATGTGGAGATGAGTTTGAACAGAGTCCATACACCTTGAGTGTGGAGGGAGAGACAGTGAGCTCCCCATCCCATTAGCGATGCATCTGTGGTGATGGAGATCTGATGATCCGGGGAGCAAAGGGAATCCTTCCAGGAGATTGCTCTCTTGAGACCACCAGGTGAGAGACCTTGAAGGGCTCCGTCACCTTGATGGGATAAGACTGGGGTGAGGTCGGGGACCACTGAGTGGAAGCATCCACTGGGTGGTTCTCATGTGCAGTCGGGCCAGAGGGACAGTGAAGACCGAGGGCGCATGAGACCCAACATCGTTGCATCGAGAGAGCTGTAACGATTGGTTCTCCCTGATGTAACGGGCCATACGAAGGATGTCGAGTCTTCTGTCCTCTGGAAGGAAAGCCTGCTGAAGAGGTGTCTAGAGCGTCCCTATGAAAAGGAGGCCTCTGGGAGGTTGCAGTTGAGATTTTTCAATTCGCAGAACTCCCATGGGCGTGAAAGACGAAGTCGTTTGCACGGCTTCCAAAAGTCCCTTGGCCGGAAGGGCTGCTAGAAGCCAATCGTCCAGGTAGGGAAACACTCGAGTCCCGACTTTTCCTGAGATGCGCCATGAGAACTGCACAACACTTTGTAAAACTCGGCGCCGAGGATAGCCCAAAGGGCAGGACTCTGAACTGATAATGCTGACCCAAAGCTACAAACCTGAGGAATTTCGGTGGGTCGGTGGGCGAGGATATGCTGGTAAGCATCCTGCATATCAGAGAGGCCAGCCAGTCGTGCTGATGTAGCAAGGGTAACAGGGTACCTAGGAAATCATCTTGAATTTCTCCTGGGGAGGAATTTGTTTAACTTTCTGAGGTCTAGAATGGGAGCATCCCCAGATTTCTTTGGAACCAGAAAGTAATGGAGTAGAACCCTGTGTTTCGCAGATGTGGGGGCACCAGTTCTATTGCCCTGTTGTTCAGAAGGCCCTGGATCTCCGCGGTGAGGAGATCTGACTGAGAGGCCGACAACCTGGGTTGTCGTATGGGAGGACAATTCGGGGGGGGTTCCAAGAAATTGAGAGAGTAACCCTCGCGAATTATCCGAAGAACCCATTTGTCTGAGGTTATGGACTTCCACTGGTTGTAGAAGTACATCAGACGACCTCCCACCGGAGGAGAAAGTTCCACCTCGGGCAGAGTGGATGGAACTTGGGCCAACGACTCATAAGGTAGCGCTGGGAGCTTTAGGTCCCTGCGCTTTATGCTGCGTCTTCTTTTGAGGTTGGGCAGGTTGGCTTTTATGGAAGCTTCCCCTGCCTCTGCCTCGAAAGGACTGACGACTATGAAACTGACGTCTGTTCACATGCCCCCGAGAGGGGGCAGGCGGAAGTCTGGCCAACTTAATGGCCGATCTAGTCTTCTGAGTGGCCTCTAAGGCTTGCTCCACCTGAGGGCCAAAAGAAAGGAGCCATCAAAGGCAGCGCCATCACCTGCTGCTAGGCATCATTAAGTGAAGCCAGAATGCACTGACCAGGAATGGCGCAGTACAAATCCCTGGCTGCTGGGGCGAGAAGCAGTGTCAAAGCATCCATGGCGGCTTTGACCTGTTGGTTATTGGACTCAATAGCCTCTAATAACGGTCAGAAGAAGCTCTGACTTGGAATCCGAATCTGGAAGAGCTTCAACCATTCTTTTCATAGAGTGCCACAGGATATACTCATACTGAGAAAAATAGCCTTGATAACTGTCAACGCATACTTAGAGTGGAGGCAGCAAAGACTCTCTTACCTAATGTATCAATCTTACGAGACTCTTTGTTAATAGGTCGAGCTGTAGTAGTTTGAGGAAGAACGACCTTGTCATTCTCTGCCAGGACTACAATAGGATCCGCAAAGGCTTGGGATGCCAAAATGGGACGATCCTTGGGAGCTGAATACTTCTTATCAATGGATTTAGCCACTGAGGGAATAAGAGCAGGGTTATTCCATACCATTTGAGACAGCGTCTCGAAGGAAAGCTGAATCGGAGGAGTCAAATCGTAGGGATCTCCAAGCATGAAGATACTGGAGTCTTAATATCTTCCCAGGATTGATGTCTGTAGTCTGGAGAAAAGAGTGGATCCCAGGTTCTTCAACAGAGACTTAAAGGACAGGTCCTCGACCACAGGCTCTGTAGCAAAGAAAGATCCTGTTTCCTCCACTTCATCACCCAACCGAAGGTCTGGGTCAGGCTCAACATCATCTCCTGATGGTCCAGAAAGGACTGTTTGGACAGGAAAGGAGTGAAAATTAGAGAGGAGGAAATGGCAGAAAAACAGAGAGTCCCCAAGGGCTGCAGCCGAGGCAATAGCAGACTGAAAGCAGCACCGAGGCGCCTGGCGCCCGAAGAACCTGCTCCTTTCACAGAGATAAGGTGGTCCTCAGGATAACAGGAAGTTCTTGCCTAAGGTGGTTTCAGATTTCCACCTTAATCAATCTATATCTCTTTCCAGTGTACTTCACTGACCATTCCTCCTCTGGTTGAGAGGAGGCTGCACAGTTTAGATGTAAAGAGGCCCTTAGTTACTACATAGAGCTACCAAGGGTAACAGGTTTGACTCTCCAACTGTTCCTCACTTATGGTGAGGTTGGTAAAGGAAACCTGCCACTAAAGATCCATTGCCAGATGGATTGTCTCTTGTATCCAATTTTGCTATCAAAAACTGGGTAAGGTTCCCCTTCAGGCCTGAGGGCTCACTCTCACCGAGAGTTGCAGTTCGTCCTAGCTGCAGCCAGGACATCCCTATCTTAGAGGATATGTCAAGCAGCTACCTGGAAAACAGTACACACTTTCACCAAAGCATTACTCCTGGACATCCAGGCGAGGAGTGATGCTCGGGCTTTGCTTCGTGCTTCAGAGCCTATTTCCTAAGTAGGTTCTGTCCTCTCCTCCATGGAGGTACTGCTTGTGTAGTCTGCGATATGTCATAATATAGCAAGACTTCATGTTGTTTGAAGAAAAAATACTCACCTTAGTAATGTTGTTTCTTCTAATGGAGTCTTGCTTATATTATGACCTCCCCCTGCCTGCCCTCTCAGAACCTCTGCTCTTGGGATGTGGGTGGGCAGTGCAGTGTTGGCACTTACTGATGCCCACGCTGTGTTTTCACCCCCTCTTTTTGGGGTGTTTGGGTGTTGTACTTTATTTTTATTTTATTTTTTGGATCCCGACTTGAGTCTTGGTTTGGGACCAGAAAAATGTGTAATATTTTATTAGCCAGTTGGCTAGTGTAGGTTACAGCTTCACACAGAACTTTGGTAGGTTTGTTTGTAAAGATCTGACAGTTTCAGTTTGAAGATCAACATTAGAGTTTTTCAGCCGAGCTCACGCCAAGATTCCATGCCTGGCATGGAAGTTAACTCTTTCACCTCCGAGCAGTTCTAGGGCTGGGACAAACTGCATATGTCATAATATAGCAAGACTCCATTAGAAGAACAACATTACTAAGGTGAGTAATTTTTTCTTTCCCCTCAAATCCTAATTTTTGGGGCCTGGGGTGGTTGCGGTGCGTCGGTTAGTCGCTCGGCTCCGATTTCAGCGCCTATTGAGTTTCTCGGTGCCATTTCGGCACCGTCTTCGACGCCGTGTGGCTTTTCGATGCCATGTTCTTCTTCGGTGCCATCTGCTTTGTCGGCACCATGCGGCCTTTCAGCGCCGTGTTCTTCCTCTGTGCCGAGGCCTGGCTTTTCATCAGGCAATCTTCAGGGCTTCTCCTCTCCGAATTCTTTGCCTTTTCCTGCTGATTTTCATTCCTTTCCTGTCTATGCAGTCCCTCCTGGACTGTCAGGAGATGATATCGAGCCTGACCCAGATCTTAGACTGGATGATGATGTGGAAGGAGCAGTACCTAATCCTGTTACAGAGCCTGTGGTCGAGGACCTGTCTTAAGTCTCTGCTGAAAAATTTGAATTCCACTCTTTTTCTCCAGACTATGGACATCGATCCTGGGAAGCCTTTAAGACTCCAGTACCTTCATGTTCCAGACATCCCTATGGATTTAACTCCCCTGGTACAACCCTCCTTTGAGACGCTTTCTCAAATGGTATGGAATAATCCTGCTCTCATTGCTTTTGTGGCTAAGTCCATAGATAGGAAGTATGCTGCTCCCAAGGATCAACCTCTTTTGGCCTCTCAGGCGTTTGTGGATCCTATTGTAGTCTTGGCAGAGAATAGGGTCGTCCTTCCTCAGACTACTACAACTCAACCTATAAACAAAGAATCTCATAAGATAGATACTTTAGGTAAGAGAGTCTTTGCTGCATCCACCCTGGGTATGCATATTGCCAGCTACCAGGGCTATTTCTCTCAATATGAGTATATTCTTTGGCATTCGCTCAAACAAATGGTTGAAGCTCTACCGGAGGCGGACACTAATTCAGAGCTTCTTCAAACCATAACCAGGGGTATAGAGTCCAACAACCAGCAGGTTAAAGCAGCTATGGACGCCTTCGATACTGCCTCCCGAGCAGCGTCTGCAGGCATTTGTACCCGCCGCTATTCCTGGCTGCATACTTCAGGTTTTACGAATGATGTCCAGCAACAGGTCATGGCATTGCTTTTCGATGGTGTGTACCTCTTTGGCCCTCAAGTAGAACAGGCTCTAGAGGCCACACAAAAGACTAGGTCAGCCATTAAATTGGCTCGACCTCCTCCCACCCCGTCTCAAGGGGGTGTTAACAGATGCCAGTTTCATAACCATCAGTCCTTTCGAGGCAAAGTCAGGGGAGGTTTTAATAAAAACCAAGCCCCTCAACCTCAAAAGAAAACACAACAGAAGGTGCAAGGACCCAAAGCGCCCAGTGCCGCCTTCTGAGTTGCTGGCCCAAGTCCCACCTCAGCTGCCCAAGGGGGACTCTTCCTCAGCAGTGGGAGGTCATCTGACTCAATTCTACAGCCGGTGGAAGTCCATACCATCGGACAAATGGGTCCTCCTGATAATCCACGAGGGGTATTCCCTCAATCTTTCAGAGACCCCTCCAAATCGTCCCCCCAAACGACAGCCCAGGCTGTCAATACTTCAGTCAGAACTTGTCACCTCCGAAATACAAGGCCTTCTGAACAACAGGGCAGTGGAAGTAGTTCCGCTGGATAAACGTAACACAGGGTTCTACTCCCATTGCTTTCTGGTTCCAAAGAAATCCCGGGGCATGCGCCCCATTTTGGACCTCATAAAATTAAACAAATTTCTTCCCAAAGAGAAATTCAAAATGATATAGCTAGGAACCCTTTTACCTTTGCTTCATCAACACGACTGGTTAGCCTCCCTGGACATGCAGGATTCTTACCAACATATTCCAATTCACCCAAGGCATCACAAATACCTAAGTTTCGTGGCTTTGGGCCGGCATTATCAGTTCAGAGTACTGCCCTTTGGGCTATCCTCGGTGCCGCGAGTTTTTACAAAGTGTTGTGCAATCCTCACAGCGCATCTCAGAAAATCAGAATGCAAGTGTTCCCATATCTGGACTGACTGACTTCTAGCAAGCCCTTCCAGGCAAGGAACTCTCGTTGCCGTTACCCACAGCCTCAGACTTTCTCACGTCCGTAGGAGTCCTGCTAAATCTCAGAAATTGCAGCTACAGCCCTCCCAGGCTCCTTTTCATAGGAACTTCTGGACACCTCCCAAAGTTAGCTTTTCTGCCAGAGGACAGAAGGAGCAATATCCTACAGATGGCTCGACATATCAGAGAGAATAGTCGGTCTGAGTTATCTCGATGCAATGGATGCTAGGTCCTCATGGCATCCTCGTGTTCACTGTACCCTAGTACGCCTTCACATGAGAACCTCTCAATGGATGCTCAGTACTCAGTGGTCCCCAACCACTCACCCTCAGTCCTTTCTCATCAAGGTGACAGAACCTCTGAAGAAGTCACTCACCTGGTGGTCGCAAGAGGACAATCTTCTGGAAGGGTATCCCTTTGCTCCTCTGGATCATCAGATTTCCATTACCACGGACGCGTCCCTGATGGGGTGAGGAGCTCACTGTCAGACTCTCCACACTCAAGGTACCTGGACTCAGGATGAGTCCCAGCTTCACATAAATGTCTTAGAAATGAGAGCCATCCTTTATGCAGTCCAGGATTTGAAGGACATTCTCTGTCTCAAGAACATTCTCTTTCAAACAGACAGCAAAGCAGTGTATTACATCAACAAACAGGGCGGTGCTCACTCTTATCCCTTATGCAGGAAAGTGATGAGAGTATGGGAATGGTGCTTGGAGCACAAGGCTCTAATTCAAGCGGTCTACCTGCCGGGAGTGCAGAACGAACTGGCAGACCGTCTCAGCAGAACAGAGACAGATCCTCATGAATGGTCTCTCGACTCAACCATAGTTCAGTCACTATTCACAGAGTGGGGAATTCCAGACCTGGACCTTTTTGCATCCCCGCTCAACACAAAACTGCCTCTCTTCTGCTCCAGAAATCCAGTGCCTGGCATTTTCTGTCAGGATGCGTTCAGGCTGCAGTGGACAAAATGCTTTCTATACACCTTTCCGCCTCTTCCTCTAATTCAGAGGGTGCTTCTCAAGTTCGAGTCCCAGGGGGACAAAATGATCCTCATTGCTGCCTTCTGGCCTCGACAGATATGGTTTCGGTTACTCAACAGTATGTCGGAAGCCCCTCCGAAAGCACTTCCACTTCAGACGAACCTTCTGACTCAGGGGCCTGTGGTCCATCCCAATCTGAGATCGCTTCACCTTCACGCTTGGCTCCTGAAGAGATAGAAGTGAACAGGTTCAATGTCTTTCTCAGAGTTTCAAATATTCTTCTGGCTGCACGCAATGTAGCCGCTAGGAAAACTTACACAGCCAAATGGAAGCATTTTTTGCTCTGGTTTGCAAAATCCTCTTTGAATCCTTTTTCCTGCCCACCAAATAAAGTTCTAGAGTATCTTTTGGACCTTTCAAATTCAGGTCTGCAATACTCTACAGTCAAGGTTCACCTTTGTGCCATTTCAGCTTATCATGAGCCAGTACTTTTCCTTGTCACTGGTTCAGTTACCCATGGTTAAGAGGTTTCTTTTCAAGGGAATTCTGCATACCAGACCTCCTATCAGACGTCCATTCGCTGCCTGGGACATTAATCTTGTGCTAGACATGCTCACTCGAAAGCCTTTCGAGCCTCTAGCTACCTGTGAGTTGAAATTTCTCACTTGGAAAACGGCCTTCCTGGTGGCCATTACCTCGGCCCGCAGGGTCTCTCAGATACATGCCTTGGTCACAGACCCTCTGTATACTATGTTTCACAAAGACAAAATAGTTCTTAGGACCCATTCTAAGTTTCTCCCTAAGGTTGTTTCAGAATTCCATCTAAACCAACTTTTGGTCCTTACTACTTACTTTGCGAACTTCCAGAATGAAGGGGAACGTTCTCTTCATTCCTTGGATGTCAAAAGAGCTTTGCGTTTCTATTTAGATAGAACAAAAGATTTTCGCAAAGCTCAACAACTGTTTGTTTCCTTAAGTGAGACCTGGCGGGTCAACCTGTTGCTATCAGATGCATTTCAGCATGGCTGGTGGCATGCCTTCACCACTGTTATTCCATGGCACAGGTAAAGCTGGAAGGCAGAGTGTATGCTCACTCTACTAGAGCGGTCACGGCATCCCTGGCTGAAATCCGCAACGTGCCCATTGCAGATATTTGCAATGCGGCCACCTGGAGCTCAGTGCATACTTTCGTCAAACACTATGCCCTGGATGTCCATGCCAGACGACATGTTTCGTTTGGCAGAACCATCCGTAATGGACTTCTGTCCTAAATTTGTGAGCTCTTAGTCTCTCCTGCTGCCCTCTCGGGGGATTATTAGCTCGGTATGCTCCCATTAGTGTGAATGAGTGGTGGAGACTTTATGTCCAGGAAGACATGGAAATTACGTACCTACCGTAATTCTTGACCTTCTTGGACGAAGTCTCCACCACTCATTCACACGCCCACCCACCATTCCCCAAGCTCACCTCTGTTGTTGGTCTTCACTCCCTCAATCTTGAGGCTGTGAAGACTTCTTTCTTGACCCTTCTTATATGGGTCTTCCGGACTATCTTATGTCCGGTTTTTGGTTAGGCTATCCTTCTAGGCTAGTTACGCTGCACCTCCTCGGAAAAAAAGGTACTGAGGCGGTTGAAGGGTCGACGCCAAGATAGTCATTGCCGCACGAGCAGAGGCTCGTGGCGCTGCTCCTCGCAGCTCCATCTCTGGCGCCGGCCCTTCTGCAAAAAGTTTGCTCTCGCTGGGTCCTAGTGCCTCCGGCGTAGATCCCATTAGTGTGAATAAGTGGTGGAGACTACGTCCAAGAAGATCAAGAATTACGGTAGGTACGTCATTTCCATTTTCTTCCTAAGGTTGTCTCAGAATTCTATCTAAACCAACCTTTAGTCCTACCTACCTACTTTGCTAACTTTCAGAACGAATGGGAATGTATCCTTCATTCTTTGGATGTTAAGAGATCACTGCAGTTCTATCTGGATAGAACAAAAGAAATTTGCAAGGCTCAACAACTGTTTGTTCCCTTCAGCGAGACTCAGCTGGGTCAACCTGTCGCTATTAGGTGCATTTCAGCATGGCTGGTAGCATGCCTCCGCCACTGCTATTCTATGGCACAGGTTAAGCTAGAAGGCAGGGTGTACGCTCACTCTACTAGAGCAGTCGTGGCATCTCTGGCGGAAATCCACAACGTGCCCATTGCAGATATTTGCAATGCGGCTACATGGAGCTCAGTACATACTTTCGTTAAGCACTATGCTTTAGATGTCCATGCCAGATGAGATCTGTCGTTTGGTAGGACTATTCTTAACGGACTTCTGTGCTAAGTATGTGAGCTCTTAGTTTCTCCTGCCGCCCGTCTCGGGGGTTTATTAGCTCGGTACTCTCCCATTAGTGTAAATGAGTGGTGGAGACTTTGTCCAGGAAGATATGGAAATTACGTACCTACCGTAATTCTTGATCTTGGACGAAGTTTCCACTACTTATTCACACGCCCGCCCGCCATCCCCCGAGCTCACGTTTCTATTTTTGGTCTTCACTCCCTCAATGGCTGGGCTGTGAAGACTCTATTGTTGACCCTTCTTACACGGGTCATTCGGACTATCTTATGTCCGATTTTGTTAGTTTAGACCTCTAGGTTAGTTATGCTGCACCTCCTTGGGGAAAAAAGGTACTGAGGTGGTTGGAGGGTCGGCCCGAGATAGTCTTACTGCACAAGCTACGGCTCATGTGTCGCTTTCTCACCTGCTCCATCTCTGGCAACCCACCCCCTTGAAAGTTTGCTCCTGCTGGGTCCTAGCACCTCTGGTGTAGATCCCATTAGTGTGAATGAGTGGTGGAGATTTCGTCCAAGAAGATCAAGAATTATGGTAGGTACGTAATTTCCATTTACAGTAGGTATGTAATTTCCATTTACTCACCTGTAACAGTAGTTCTAGGAGTGATATATGTTGTTCATCCACACGGACCCACCTGACCTCCCCGGCTGTGGACACACAACACCTGGCTTCCAGCAGGCTAAGATCTGGCATCATGGGGCGGAGCCGAGAGATTTTACTTCGAGTGGGCTCTTGCAGTAGGTATTCACATATAGGACTGACCCGCCAGGCATCGGGGACCCCACGGAAAAATTTCTAGCTAGCAGTCTCTGGCGGGGGACTGCCCCCACATCAGGTGGCTGGCGTCATATGACGTTGGTATAAAGGAGCGGTCCCCCACACCTGCCTCCCAGTTCTTTCCCACTGTCAGCTTGTGAAAGTTCCTCATGGTTGAACTACGCTTCATCGGTCATTCGTTGGTCCTTAAGTCTTCAAACTTTTCAACCCTTTTTCTCTGTCTTTAAGCTTTTATTTACGACTCGCTGTGTACGTCATCCCCAATGCCCCCCGAATCACATAAGAACAAGTGCGACTCGTGTGGTTCCCAACTGCCACACAAGGACGGCCACTCCTAGTGCCTTTTCTGTCTGGGCCCAGACCACCCCATGGAGAAGTGCCAGCACTGCCAGAAATTTAACTCCTCTACCCGCAATAGAAAGCAGGAGTCCCTGGAAGCCCATACCTTGAAGAAGAAGATGACCTCCAAGGAAAAAGAGCTAAAGAAACTCAGGCAGGCATCCACTTCCCCTGAAGGTCACAAGAAAAAAACGCAACAAGGAGATGCACCGGGAGCGGAACCGGCTTTACAGCAGCCGCGACTCGGACGGTCGCGCACTTAGCTAACACCCTCTCCAGGAGGATTGCTCACGACGTCGCCATGGTGGTTACCAAGAAGGCATCACCCTCCTATCTGGCACGCTCGGGCCCTTTGGGAGCCTCTGGGGCAAAGGAGGCCTCCGCTCCCTTGAAGGCCGCTTCTGCCACGCGGCCTTTGGGTCAGAGCAGGTCTTGTAAGTCATATGTCGGTCCCACTGGAGCTCACCCTGGACAAGGCTGCTAAGCCGCTTGCCACTAAGGGGGAGCGCCCAGCCAAATCTATGCCCAATAAGGCCGCATCTACTGCGCAGCCTTCCTCAGACAGGGAGTCCGATAAGTCGGACCTCAGCTCCTCCGACACCCACCCTGATTCTGCCGATAGGTCGGACTCCGGTTCCACCGACGCCCGCCCGACCAAGAAGCCTGCGCCAGACCCTATGGAACAGTCTAATGCCTCAGGCTCTCCACAACGTTCCAAGTTGCCTTCTGAGGTCCCCGCGTCTCCTCAGCTGACCCTCAGGGATTATAACCTTCCTTCCCCAGTCGTCACGGGGAATACTGAAACACTGCCATCAGGAAACCCTCCTTCTGGACCTGATACCCTGATGCCAGTCCCAGCGCCGGCATACCAGATGCCATCTGGCGCCTTTTTTTTTTTTTTTTTTACTAATTGTTTTACCAGGTGAGACACACTAAGCTGAAGGCTTGTTTGCAGGTGCAACCTGGGAGCACGAGGAAGTTAAGTGACTTGCTCAGGGTCACACAGTATGCAAGTGGGGGCTGTGGGATTCAAACCCAGGTCTCCAGGTTTGCAGCTCAGACTTTACCTGGCGATAGGCCTCTCCTTCTTTCAGGTCCTTCAGACCCTATCGAAGGCATACCCACGCCGGGCCCGACGCTTGCGGGGCCAGTGTTACCACTGCCTGGCCCGCCAGCAGTTCCTCTGCCAGGTCCTTCTGCTCCGTCAGTGCCCCTGGCACCAGGTATCTGACACCGCAATATCCAGTGCCACGATACCCGACTCCACAGTATCTGGCGCCTCATTACCCGATGCCGGGCTACCCGCCGTTGGGTTACGGATACTCCTTCTACGGATATCCTCAATATCCCTGTCCCCCTCCTCCTCCACCTCTGCCGCCCACTCCCCAGCCGCCGGCGGAACTGAAGGAGGCCCTGGCCTCCTGGTGGGCCGGGGCCATGGCTCAGCTCACTTGTGAGGTCGAGAATCATCTGCCGACATCGGACCCTGTACAGGATCCCCTACGGCCGAGATGGGACACTCCCGCCCCCCCCTTCCTGATGTCGGAGGAGAGCCCTCTGGTGCCTGAGGTGGGGAGGATATGCACCCCAAGGAACTCCCTAAAGGGGCCGTTCCTCCCCTCGTAGGGAGTTGTCTTCCTCCTCTTCATCAGATACGTCTGACTCGGACTCTGAGACGGGACGCTCTGACCCCGAAGACGAGCCACGTACTCCAGATCGCCCCAGGCCGAGGACTCCTCTGTGGGATCCCTCCTTTCTGGAGTTATTGAGGAAAATCCATGAAGTCCATCAGTGGAGCCAGACCCACAGCGTAAGAAACTCGCTGCTCATCTGGATCTGCCCGAGACCGCTCCTACGCTAATTCCACCCTGGATAGAGCCTCACGCGGATCTTGTTTCCACCATTTGGAAACAACCTTCTGCGTTAGCCCTCCTTCCGAGGAAGGCGGACAGGCTATATCAGGCTCCTGAGGGTGTAGATTTCCTTAACCTCCACCCCAAGGCGGACTCTGTCGTCATCAGTGCTGACCACGGCCGTTCCACAAATCCCAAACATCTCAGCTCATCTCCACCTGATAAGGAATCCCGGCTTCTAGACCAATGCGGGAAGAAGATCTATTCCTCTTCTACCCTTGGTATTAGGGCCCTGAACTATGTGGCACATATGGGAAATTTTCAGAAGACCATCCTTAGTTGGAATCTAAATTGGACTCCCTTCCTGAGTCACAGACTAAGCAGGAAGTGGCGGATCTTGTCCGTTCTGCTCATTCAGCCAGTCGGCACATGCTTCGAGCCACTTATGACGCAGTGGATACAGCTGGAAGGAGCTCGGCTTTCGCCATAGGCCTACGGCATCATGCCTGGCTCTGTGTGTCAGGTTTGGTCCCTGAAGTGCAATCCGCTATCCAGGATGCTGTCTTCAGGGGTTCGGTGCTGTTCGGGGGTGATGTCAAGGACATCATTACCGAACTGCAGGAGAAGGGCACTGCACTCAAGTCTGTCAACTCTATGTACAGGCCCCTTCAAGGGCAGCAGCGTCCTTTTCGTAGACAAAACCACAGGGCAAATGGGTCAACAAACGTCGGGGCCCCTCCAGCAACCAAGACTCCCCCCAGCAAAAAAGCCGCAGGAGCCTTGGCTGCTGCACTGCCCCACACCTCCTGACTCCCTGCCTCTCCCACTACCTCTGAAGGTCCCATAGGAACCAGTAGGGGGGAGATTTACCTCCCATCTGCCGGGTTGGGAGAGGATAACGTCAGATGCCTGGGTGTTCCAGTTGATATCAGCAGGACACTCAGTAGAGTTTCTACAGAAACCACCCCGAAGACCACCCCCCCCAGTCGTCTTACTCCCCACATCATCTTCCTCTTGTTGTAGAGGAAATAATCTCCCTTCTCTCGAAGGCGGCGATAGAACCCAACCATCTTTTGTGGGGACAGGTTACTATTCCCATTTCTTCCTAGTTCCAAAGATGGGAGATGTGAGACCTATCTTAGACCTCAGCTCCCTGAACATGTTCGTGGAGTACAAGTGCTTCAGAATGCTCTCTTTGCAGAGACTTCTACTACTTCTTCAGCAGGGACAGTGGCTATGCGCTCTGGACATACAGGATGCCTACCTGCATATCCCCATATGTCCTTCCCACCATAAATTCCTTCATTTTTGCGTTCAGGGGGACCACTACCAATTCAAGACCTTCCCATTTGGTCTTCCCTTGGCCCCCCGAGTATTTACCAAATGCCTGCCTGTGATAGCGGCCCACCTGCGTACTCAAGGAGTTCAGGTATTCCCCATTCTGGACGATTGACCCTTGCAGCCCTGGCCCAGTGAGGAACTCATGCCCTTTCCTTACCCTGCAAGTTTCACCAGCCTGGGTATCACCATCAACCGGGCTAAGTCCCTTTTGGTCCCTTGCCAATGCCTCCAATTTATAGGGGCAATTCTGGACACGACCATCGGCAAAGGCTTTTTGCCTCCGGACAGGGTAGACACCCTCCAGATTCAGGTCCGTCTTCTGTCCAGTCTCAGGAGGGTCGGAGCCAGGTCAGTCCTTCACCTCCTCGGGCTAATGGCGGCTGCCATTTTAACAGTCCCACTCACTTGGATCTGTTTGAGGATCTCTCAGTGGACTCTTCGGTCGCAATGGGACCAAACCATGGACAATCTAGACCAAGAGGTACTAGTTTCTGATCCCATGATCAGGGACTTGCAGTGGTGGATGGTTCAGGAGAACCTATGCCTGGGAGTTCACTTCAGCATCAAACCCCCCTCCCAGACATTGACGACAGATGCGTCAGGAGAAGACTGGAGGGCCCATCTAGGGTCTCACAGGACTCAGGGCAGCTGATCCAAGTTCGAATAAAATCTGCACATAAATGTGCTCTAACTGAGAGCAGTCCTTTATGCCCTTCAGGCTCTACACTCCCTTATTCTCCCCGGTCATATCCTCATACAATCAGACAACATGTGCGTAGTCTGGTATCTCAACAAGCAGGGAGGAACATGTTCCTACCCTCTGTGCCAGGAAGCGATGAGAGTCTGGCTTTGGGCAACCCAGCATCACCTTCACTTGACAGTGGTCCACGTTCCAGGAGTGGAAAACACACTGGCGGACCAACTCAGTCGGTCCTCAGCCAGATCCCACAAATGGGAATTGGATCAAGAAGTCGTAAACAACATTTTTCAGCGTTGGGGAACGCATTAGGTAGACCTCTTCGCTTCTCCCCAAAACACAAAACTTCCCTCCTTCTGCTCGCTCGCTCCGGGTGAGACATTTTTTGGTGGGACACTCTGTCGCTCACTTGGAGAGACAGATTAGTTTATGCCTTACCTCCCATTCCCTTAATTCCAAGGGTCCTGAACAAACTGAGATCGGAGGGAGCTCGAATGATTCTCATTGCTCCCTTCTGGCCCAGGCAAGTTTGGTTCTCACTTCTGCAACAGTTTTCAGAGGAACCTCCACTTCCTCTTCCTCTGTTGCAACAGTTGTTGACCCAGGATCAGGGGACCCTTGTTCATCCAGGTCTCAAATCCCTTTATTTACATGCGTGGCTCCTGCAGACGTAGCAAAAGCCCGCTTCAGAGCTTCTCTGCTCATAGCGGACATATTGGTAGAGGTCAGAAAGCCTTCCACCAGGTCCACCTAAGCCATGAAGTGGAAACGATTTTCTGTTTGGGCTAGCTTGAAAGATTTCGAACCTTTCTCATGCCCAGCTAATAAAGTCCTGGACTACATGCGTCACCTCTTCGATCTGGGTCTCAACCTTTCCTCATTAAAGGTCCACATGGCTGCTGTTTCAGCCTATCATATTCCCTTCGGGGACAGGACTTTCGCTCAGTTGGAAGTCTCCAGGACCTTCCTCAGAGGGTTCTCCATTTGAGACCCCCCATCCACATTCCTGTCCTTCCTTGGGACTTCAGTTTCATTCTGGAGAAGCTTAACCTGCCTCCCTTCGAGCCGGCAGCTACAGCGGATTTAAAGTTCCTTTCTTGGAAGACACTCTTACTAGTGGCCATTACTTCTGCTCAGTGCATTTCCGAGCTTCTGGCCTTGATGTGCAAAATTCCATACTTTTTCCACAAGGAACGTGTGGCTCTATGCACCAACCCTAAGTTTCTCCCTAAGGTGGTGGCTGAATCTATGTTGAATCAATCCATTGAGCTACCTGCTTTCTTTACGTAACACTCCAGTCAAGGGGTGTATCTCTTGCATACTTTGGATGTTCACAGAATACTGAGATACTACACTACTCAGACTAAGGAATTCGGGGAAAACTGATCAGCTTTTTGTTTCTTTTGCTCACAAAAGAGAGGGCATTGCTGTTTCTAGGCAATGCCTATCAAAATGGTTGGCTCATCGTATCACTTTCTGTTACAACAAGTACAACAGGACCCTGCCGGGTGAAGTCAGAGGTCACTCCACCAGAGGAGTAGCTGCTGTCAAACCTGGACAGCTGGTTCTGATCCCTGTATCATATTTTTTTTTTGTAAATATAAAAATGGGTTATGGACTGTCTGTCCTGAGAGATGCTGAAACAGCATGTGGAACTGACACATCAAAACCCCCCAGGGATAAGTGCAAAGGACAGGACATAGCTAAACTGCAGATATCTGGGGTGCAATTATCTGGTCAATTTGCTTTGATCGCAGGAAATAAAATTAGCCATCCATGACGTCCTCAGGGGAATCCTTTGATCTGCACTAGATGTCCTGAGAAAAAGGGACACTGGCCAGTGTTATGAATAACCTCACAGGAAGCCAGCTCATTTCATCAAAGAGACCTTTGATGTGTAGATACCAGGGCACAGATGGAATTATGGAATCAAATACACTTTTGCTTTGAATATACAGTGATTTGTCTCAGAGACTTTCGATGTGTGTCTGAAGCAAAGCACAGACTGGTTCTGACCAGTCAAACATAAGATGAGGAAATTCATTATGTTATCTCTTATTTTTTTTCAAATACCTTAGTAGGCCATCTTGGTGTTATAAAATATAGATTTTGTTACACCAAGGCGGAGTTTAGTGACCTCAGCGAAAAGGCCGGCTCAGGACTGTTTTTAACACACTGAGAATACCTTGACAGACACACTTTCATATTTCTGACTGAGAGAAGAGGAACATCAAAGCACTGAAGTAAGGACCTTAGACAGGATTAGTCTGAATGTTATTATTTGTAGGAATCTGCACTTTTACCTGTTTGTTTTAAGGCTGTATGTGTTGGGATATTTTGTTCTGTATTTTACTGTTTTCATATTTTAACTATTTTAAAGTAAAGATATATATTTTAAAACGGAAACTGCCTGGTGTGCCTTGACATTTCTTTTTATTTAAGTGAAGCTTTTAAAAGGTTATAGTTAACACTGTATGAGCTTATTGTTATACCAAACTGGGAAACGGATAGAGTTCTCTAAGGTCTTGCATAGAGTTCTAAGGGTTCATTTGTAGACCTGGTTAGGTGCCCGTAGGCAAAGATATCTGGCCCCCCGAAGACAGAATTATCTGAGCCTGATAATTGGGTACGCTAACAAGAGGTTATCAGTTTGAATCCCTCCTGAACTTGAGACTAAGGTGACTCGAACCCACAAAACAGACAAGAGGGTTACCTTGTACTGTTCACTGTCCACAAATCATACGCTCAGTGGTTGGCACTTTGGGAGTAGAGGGCTGACCGGTTGAGCGAATTTGTGACAGCTGCCTCTGCGGCTTGTTTCAGAAATGTGTCAGCGGCAGGCATCTGTGCAGCCGCAACTTGGACTCCTGTCCATACCTTTACGAAACACTACAGTTTGGACATTGCCTCTTGCCGTAGAGCAGGCTTCAGGTTGGCTGTGCTACAAGGTCTCCTCTCATGAGACCCGTTCAGCCTGAGGTTCCATACTGTGGATGACATTCCTCCTCCCATGTGCTTTTCCTTGTTCCAGACTGCTTGCGACTCAATCCTATATGTGAGTACCTACTGCAAGAGCCCTCTCGAAGTAAGATAGTGCAGTTACGTAAGAATGTACCATAACAGTAGATCTTCGAGAGAGGCTCTTGCAGTAGGTATTGTCTTCCGCCTCCATCCCCTAGCTTTTTGGCTCTATTTCCATGGGGTGAAATATCCTCTTCTCTCTCGTCTTGCCTCTTTTGGCCCTTGGTGGGAAACTGGAAGGCGGGCGTGGGAGACCGCCCCATTATACTGATGTTGTATGATGCCAGCCACCTGACGTGGGGGAGGTCCCCCGCCAGAGACTGCTAGCTAGAAATTTTTCTGTGGGGTCCTGACACCTGGCGGGTCAGTCCTATATGTGAATACCTACTGCAAGAGCCTCTCTTGAAGATCTACTGTTACGGTAAGTTCTTATGTAACTGTACTTTATACCACCTGGGTGGGTGGGAGGAGCCAGCTTGAAGACTTCTGGCGATCCTTAAAAGGGAAAGGGACATGCCAAAGAGTGTGGATGAACATATACCATTCCTAGAACTACTGTTACAGGTGAGTAACCTGTTCTTACTTGATCTTCCACAGGGACCATGTGGCCATGTGTACGAACCCTAAGATCTTACTTCGAGGAGAAGCACTTGCAGCAGGCTCAACAATGAGGACTGGCGCCACCTGGCGGCAGTTCCGGCAACTTTTTCTCTATCAGTACCGACGTGGGGAACACCCCCCGCCAACGTCGGCTCCACCCCCGACGTCTCCCTATATAAGGGAGGAGCTCCCCACATGCTCCAGTTCTTTCCTGCCACATGGTCAGGGTTAGTTCATAATTTTGGCTAGTACCGATCGCTCTTCTCCACCACTTAGAAATTTGAATTCTCGTTTTTTCGACATCTATGTCCTCGCACATAAATAAGTGCGCTTGTTGGTGACAGATTCCCGCAAAGGACGGACATTCCATGTGTCTCTACTGCCTGGGGCCTGACCATCGCACCGACGCCTGCCCTCATTGCCAGGCCTTCAATTCGAGGACACGAATCCGGCGCCAGAAGTCCCTTGTGGCCTACCTCAGAGTCAAATCTTGCCGCCATGGAACGGGCCTCCTCCTCGGGGGAATCTGATCCTCAACACGCTTGCAAGCACCACAAACATCGGGAGCAGGACAGAGGGAGATCCCACTCCAGACACAGGTCGGGATCAAAGTCCGGATCATCTGGACATGACTCACGGCCCTCAAACCATCGTCTGTGGGCTCCGCGTTGACTGCTCTTCAGCCACTCAAAGTGTCTCAGCCCTCCGAGAAATCCAAGGGCTCAGGTAAGGGCTCCTCCCACTCAGCTTCTTCTTCTAAAGCCGACTCCTGGGAGTTGAGCAAGGCCTCCGGGTCTTCTAGCGGCAGGGCCTCCTCCTTGCCGCCAAAACATAAGACCTCTGACTGACGCGATCCTGCGGCTTCTGACCGGCATTCGGCCAAGAAGTCCTCAAGCCATAAACCCGACCATCGTCCATCTGACAACAAGGAACGACGCCCTTTGGTTCCCAAGGAGAAACTGATGCCGGACTCTCGTCTGTCCACTGCTCCTTCGGCCCCGGTCCTGGCGATGGTTGTTCCGCCGCCGGTCATAGTCAAACTGACGCCGGTCTGTCTTCGACGCCCAACGTCAGCTCGGACACCCCTTCTCCGTGGTCGCCGGCCCACCTGACGCCGGACCCTGACGAGAGTGGTGCTGATGCCGCTTCGATGTCCCCCCTTAGGCCGACGCCGGTCGATAGGGTGGACCCGGACCCGCCCCTCCAGACGGTGGGGCCGACTCCAGCTCAGGCGCCTCAGCCTACTCATGATTCTCCAAAACTACACCTCTCACAGGTTAAGGAGCTTTTTTCTCACTGGTGGGAGACCATTAAAAAAGACCTACCAGCGGGTTCACCTCTGCCTACTCCAGTGATGGTTCCTGGTCCAGTTGAACTGGACAGCAGGGGGGACGACATGCATCCTCCAAAGAAGCACAACAAAACATCTAAGAGGGACCGGTCCAGTAGTTCCTCTCGTTCCCCCTCTCCTCCTCCGGACAAGAGGCCTAAAGGGAAGAGGCGTAGCCCCTCACCCTCTTCTCCGACTACCTCCTACATAGACTCAGACTCTTTCTCAGTCTACTCTGAGCCGGACCCAGGGGGGACACAGAGAGGTTCCCCAAATCCCCCCAGCTTTATGGAGGTAATGAGGCACATCCAGGCCAACATGGGTTGAGACACAGAGGCAATGGACCCCGAGCGATTGTGGCTGGCTAAGTACCTCCGCTAAAAGGACCCAAAGCCAGTGGTCATCCCTCCCATGGTCGACACCTTCACTGATGTCACCCGGGTGACTTGGAAGCACCCTCATTCCTCCTCCACTGAGGAGCCGGTTGGAGGCCGTCTTTCGCTCTACGTGGATGCGTGGGCTCAGGTGACCTCCGACCCACTGGGTACTGGAACTCATGGAGTTCGGGCATTCTATCGAGTTCACCTCCTCCATCCCGGTACCCAAGGAAACACAGAGCCCTGATCAGACAGGAGATATCCTTCCTTCTGGACAAGAGGGCTATCGAACTGATTTCACTGGCCGAGTCAGGAAAGGGGTTCTTCTCTCACTTCTTCCTAGTTCCAAAGAAGTCTGGAGATCTCAGACCCATTCTGGACCTCAGTGATCTGAATCAGTGGGTCTCCTACAAGAGATTCAGGATGGTTTCTCTCCCCACTCTCCTCCCTCTCATTTCGGCAGGAGACTGGCTAGCCTCTCTGGACATGCAGAACGCTTGCTTGCATATCCCAATTATCAGAAGCCATCGGAGATTCCTCAGGTTCAGGTTCGAAAATGAGGACTATCAATTCCGAGTCCTCCCTTTTGGCCTTTCCTTGGCCCCAAGGGTCTTCACCAGTTGCTTGGCGGTTGTGGCCGCAGCACTTCGAAGAAAGGGCCACTTCATGTTTTCTTACCTGGGCGACTGGCTCTTCCTGGTCCGTTCCAGGCCCCACCTGCTGGAGATGCTCAGGGACTCCATCTCTCTGTTCCAGAGTCTCTGAGTCACCATCAACAGGGACAAGTCTCATCTGTCTCCTTCTCAGATCCTCCAGTTTAT
Organism: Neoceratodus forsteri; assembly: GCA_016271365.2. NCBI lineage: Eukaryota > Metazoa > Chordata > Ceratodontiformes > Ceratodontidae > Neoceratodus > Neoceratodus forsteri. The sequence goes on from JADMNL010000026.1 coordinate 13,507,683, forward strand.
AGCAGCCTCTCTGGATACCACTCTCTGGAAGGTTTTTCTTCCCTCCAACAGAACGGGTCGCATTCGATCCATCACGTCCCAGATCTCTTAGGCCTCAGAGGTGCCGGCTCGCCTGCTCCTCAGATTGCTGGGACACATGGCTGCAGCCATAGTGTCAGTTCCTTTGGCACGTCTCCGCATGCGGACCATTCAGTGGTCCCTGCGGGTACAGTGGGACCAAATGTCAGATGATCTGGACGCCTTGATCAGAATATCAGAGCCAATCCACCGAGAGCGTCGCTGGTGGATGTCGTCTGAAAATCTACTAAAGGGCATACCCTTTCATTTGGGAGCGCCATCCCAAGTCTCTGACAACGGATGCATCGTCCCTAGGATGGGGTGCACATTTGGGGAACCACCGTACCCAGGGTACTTGGTCTCCTCTGGAAGCGAATCTGCACATCACTATCCTGGAAGTGAGAGCTGTGCTCTATGCCCTAGAAGCCTTGGTATCGGTCCTGTCCGCGGGCCATCTTTTGGTGCAGGCAGACAACACCTCGGTGATGTTTTACATCAACAAACAAGGCGGCACACATTCCTATCCCCTTTGCAGGGAGGCAGTGCGGGTATGGGATTGGGCCCTGGATCACCACCAGTTGCTGACAGTAGTTCACGGGCTTCAGAACGTGCTGGCAGACACACTTAGCAGGCCAAGGTCGCAAGCTTATGGGTGGGAATTGCGTCAAGACGTGGCAGATCGCATCTTCTGCCTGTGGGGGACACCAGAGGTGGATCTTTTCGTGTCTCAATTCAATGCAAAACTGCCCAGTTTTTGCTCGCTAGGTCCAGAGCCTGGTGCTTCCTGGCAAGACGTGATATCCCTCTGTTGGAGCGGGAGGTTCCTTTATGCCTTCCCTCCCTTCCCTCTTCATCAGAAAGTCCTCCTCAAGGCTCAGTTGGAACCTTCCACCATTATTCTGATTGCTCCAATGTGGCCTCACCAGATTTGGTTTACATTACTGCAGCGTCTAGCGGCGGAACCTTAGATGCCTCTTCCTCTATCCTTGCACCTTTTGTCGCAGGACAACGGGTCTCTGTTGCACCTGAACCTACGTTCTCTTCACCTGCATGCCTGGCTCCTCAGGACTTAGCCAAGGTCCGTTTTGGGGTGTCTGATCAAGTTGCCCAGGTGTTGGTTGAGGCTAGGAAACCTGCCACGAGGGCCACTTATGCTATGAAGTGGAAACGTTTTTGCATTTGGGCCACAGTGAACCAGGTGGATGCGTTGGTCTGTCCAGTTAACACTGTCCTAGAATACTTGCTCTTTTTCTTTGAGAAAGGCCTTAGCTATTCCTCCATCAAGGTACACCTAGCTGCCATCTCCACTTACCATTCTTTCGTGTCAGGTAAGACGGTGGCTCAGATGGAGGTCTCCAAGCTCCTCCTGTCCCCTGAGTTTTCCTTTTTTTTTTTTTTTTTTTTTTTTTGGGAGCATTTCCCCTTCTCCTGTCATGCCTTTGGCCTCTGGTGGGAAAGAACTGGAAGGCGGGTGTGGGGGACCACCCTTTTATACTGACGTAGGCTGACTTTGGTGAGCTGACGTGGGGGAGGTCCTGCGCCAGAGACTGCTAGCTAGAAATTTTTCCGTGGGGTTCTGATGCCTGGCGGCTTAGTCCTGTATGTGAATACCTACTGCAACAGCCTCTCTCAAAGATCTACTGTTACGGTAAGTTCTTATGCAACTGTTCTTTCCTAGGGGAGATGATGCAAGAGCTGAGCCTGCAGCACCTTTCTGGTCACAATACTGCTTGCTACCCTGGCATTGTCATTCCTTGGGAATTACAGCAGAGACTGAACAGTTACCCCTCTGTGGCCTCGGTCTTTCACGAAGGCATCCAGGAATGTCTGGTTCTGTCCCTCTGCCCCTTCTCCAGCCCTGAGGGACATCCATTGTAGATACTGTGCTTCTGTGGGGTCTCCAGGTGCCATGCCATATCCCTCTTTTGTGGTCCTGGTCCTGGATACCTCCTCTGTGCCTAGACGCCCGGTGCATGACTGCCCCACCGCTGATTCCGCAGAGTTTGATGTCTGGGGCAGATGGGTTTTCTCAGCGGCACGCACCATGATGTGCATTTCTACACATGGGCCCATCAGGCGGCTTGTGGCGGGCACCTGTTGTCAGCGCTAGGTCAGCTCCAAGCATCACTGCCAGACAGTGAGTCAACCAGGCAGGCCATTTCACCCAGGGCCTGGAGCTGGTTAGGCACCAAGGGGGAAGGCATCTTATGATGCCATTGAGGTAGCTCCAGTGGTTAGTGAGAACCACAGTCTGCATTCGG